>JAVQJF010035950.1:0-17147 GCA_036023855.1 Gadopsis marmoratus | reverse complement strand
CTCTCTCTCTCTCTCTCTCTCTCTCTCTCTCTCTCTCTCTCTCTCTCTCTCTCTCTCTCTCTCTCACACACAAACATGCACCCCCCACCCCCCCATCCCCCACCCCAGCCTCACTCTCTGATATCTCTCGTATTGGACAGATGTGGAACCTGTTTTCTCTCCAACTGTCCAGAGAATATGGAAAGCTAAAAAGGGTTCGTGTTGTGGCATTGCCCCCCTGACTCTGTCAAATCCACAGTCCTCACTGTCAGTTATCTGAAAATGCTCAAAAGAGTCAAGATCACATGCACCTCCGCTTTCTCTGACCCATTTACAGTCAATACAATAAGTAGCAAATCAGTCAATAAAATAATATGAATTGAAAACTGAACAACGATAGTGAAAAGTATTTGAGTGTGCTGCATGATGGGGATTGTCAATGCTTTTTTTTTTTCTGTCTTTTGCAGATTGCCTTCTTCAACTTTGAACTGGACTTGAACCAAAACAAACTCAGCATCACACTTGATATCAATTGTAAATCTTTATTTATTTCTAGAAACCTGTAGTTTTATATGAGTCAAATAAATGTGTTTAAACTACAGACTATTGTCTATTGGTGTATTTCTTAAAGTGTTCACTGGCAATTGATGGTCCTTTTTACATATATGCAGAAATTATGGCAAATAATAAAATATAATTTACTCACCACAATGGCGTTATGGTGATTGCCATGGGCTCACACTGTGTGATGTTTTAATTGCGATGATCTAAGCAACAACGTATTTTGGGACAATGCATAGTAGGGTTATAACACAACATTCCTTAATAGTTTGCACATTATATTTTAAAAAGTAATGCCAATATATAATTAATTTGTCTGTTAATGAAGCCATTCATACCCGTCTCCACCTCTTAACAGTATTTCTGTTGATCGACTCTCTGCTTGATGCTTTAAAGTACAGTATGAAATACACGGATGGTACAGACTGATTCCATGTTCAGACCTTTGAGTATACTGCCAGAAAACTATTGCAGTAGGGGTTCCTCCAAGTTAATTTTCCCTTCGAATACCGCAGGAACATTTTCTTTTAGTCAAACCACTGCTGAGGTGACCCCGTAAAACGTGAGGCATGGCCATAATACATTAAAGGTTTGGAGCAAGTAAATTACCTCAGGGACTGGACATTGTGTCAAGCACACAGTCATGAATTTCTTACAAACTATATCAAAGTCCTGCTCAGCCAAATCCATCCCTCAGCTAGAGTCCCATTGAGATGCATTAAAATGTAAGAACTCGCATTTAGGGCTGAACCGAGTATCTCAAAGGAACATGTCAATAATTTTGTAATGCTGATGGTTCGCAAAATTCATGCAGTTGTCACATATGGCCGAAATGTTCCTTTGCATAGCATGACAGCTCACATGTAAAGCAGATTTATGTGACAATCCACCCCAAATCAGAATAAATGTCTGCAATTTTAATGTCACACAAATCATCACTGCTGTTCAGGATCGTAGAAAAAAACGTAAATTCTGTTTTAGGGTGGATTCTCCCTTTACTTTAACAGTTGTCTGGTTTGACATAAGAGAGCAGATTACAACATTTGACATTTATCTGACATTTAAACCTGGAAGCAAACGCTAACTGACAGCACTTTTCTGCACAACTGCAAACTTTTGGACTAGACTGTAAAAACGTTTTCTGCTGTGATATCTGAGCTGGTCAGTAATTCAGCTGTTTAACTGAGTTTACAGCATTCTGTCATTTTATAATTCTCTTTTCACCTGTTTTGAGCTCAAATTCTGGATAAGATATTTTGGTACCATTTTCTAATAAGGCATCCTTTATAAAATGTTTAGAAATAATGACTAACAGCTTTATGAATGGTGAATAAATATTTGCTAATGTTTTATAAAACAGTTATAAGCCATCAATAAGAGTACATTTAGGGTTGCCAAGTTGTTGCTTTTGTTTATCCTCTTCCAACTTGATGCTTTTTATCTTTTTAATTGATCAGTATTATGGCTAAAAACCCTTTATTAATGACTTATTAACATGCTGCAGACTTGAATGCTTAGAAAAAATGAGAATCCCAGGAGTGTTTATAAATATTTTACTGACATTTATAACTAAATTATTACTCAAATAGAAAAGATAAATACCAGCTGAAGTAATCTTTCACAACTTGACAACCAAAAACTTGTTCTTACTGATCTATAAACCATTCTGCCATTTTGTAATTCTCTTTTCACCTGTTTTGAGCTCCTTTGTGTCAAAACCCTTTAATACCAAAATGTACAAAGCGAATACATTTACACCAATAAAGTACAATTCACAAGTAGTAACTAATCCTTTTGCATAGTGTTTCTCCTAAGTCTTAGTATAACATTAATATTAATAAACCATCAAGTCAGTGTGTCATTAATGGAGTGTTTTTATACAATTCTGTCTTACTGATTAATTAGAAACATAAAAAGACAATGCACATTGTCTTGATATCGTGGAGGAGGATAAACAACAGCAAAAGGGATTTCTCACAACTTGGCAACCCAGCAGTTGTTCTTCTTAGTTGCTCATAATTGCTTTATAAAGCATTAGTAACTGATTTATTAACATTAGTAAAACAGTTATGACATATTAACACTTTATAAAAGTTGCCTTATTAATAAGTGGTAAATATTTCTTGATCATTAAAAAATGTCCACCCACACGTCTAGAGATTGCATAATGTGACCTCTGTAAGATGATTTCCAACAGATGTAACTTATTAAAGAAATTCTGCACACACACACACACACACACACACACTTGTGTAAGCGACAGATTTTGTACGCCGTGGCTCACAACTCAAAGCAGTAACCTTCCTGTTTTTTGCATATTTTTATAAACTATATACAATAAACTTTGTCACCCACTGCTGCCATAACTTGATGTAAACAAGGTTAATCTCCACTAGTTTTTATCAGTCAACAGTGTGACTACACCCCTCCTGCAGCCAGTTTTGTAGTTTAACATGGCTCCAGTGCAGCCCAGCAGGACTCCCCCTTTCCCTCATGACTGTGTGTAAAGCCGTGGGAGAGGACTGGGAACATTAATCCCTTCAAAGGAACAGATCTAATTCAAAATCTGCTGCTCCAAACTAGTTGAGAGGACAGCGATTGTTTCTGCAGGGAAGCCCGATAAAGATCAGAGAGTTGATATAGAAAACTACAACTTTCATTTCGACTGCTCTGCCACAAAAAGTTTGGATATTATCTTATGAAAACAGCATAATTTTGCCTTCATTAAATGTTCTCAAACAAAAGAACAAAATATAATATTATATGGCAGTTTTGTGGTAAAGTTTCCTTAATACCTCTGTTTAAATTGGATGCTTAAGTGCACGAGATCCTGTGCTTTTCCTGAATGTGAACGTCCTCCCCAGACATATTGACAGGATACGTTTAAAAGGAAACATAATTGAGACGTCACTATTTCAAGTGTTGCTTTTGTCACCTGATTTAAAACAGAGTTTTCCCTTTTGTGTCATGTTAAGTAAGATGTCATAATTTGAATTAGCTGCTGGGAATTTACCCTAAGGCTCTAAAAGCTTACATTTTGATGCTCAACAAAGACTGTGGGGGGGGGAATCTAAATCAGGAGTAAGGTTCTGATAAAACAAATGATTGAAATGAGCAAAGGAGAAAGACGTATTTAAATAATTCAGAGAGGGCATAATTAAGTGTTTAATGCCCGTGTTGTAGTTCAAAGGAACAACAAAGACAATTTAATTCAAATTAGAAATGTAAAAGACGCAGATTCTTTAGAGATGAGAACTTTGTGTTGAGTAACTTGATTTGGTCTCTTTCCTCCATCAAACAGTCAAGGCAACGCTCTTGGAGATCTCCACAGATAACAATGTCACATTGTCACATAGGGTTCTGCTACAAATCCTTAATTACAAAAAGAGGATCAGATGACTACAGCATCCAATACCGGGGTCTCCAGGCGGCATGGGGGTCTTTGATCAAGAAAATCCAATTATTTGTGTATATACATTTCCCACATAGTGATTACTTCATTAATTGTCCCGCCTTTATCTCCTCCCTTCCCATCCCCCCTAATAATCAGCTCCTTTATCCAGACCAACAAACACACCATAGGAGCTTTGTGGATTCAAAGGATTTGCTTTCCCCTCTCAAAGAGCCGCTATTCTTTGATGATTGGGCAGCGGCGAACTTCAAAGTAATAAATCTTATTTCTGACTGGCTGGCGGCCCACCAAAGTCCTTATCAAATTCTAAGAAGTGATCCCTCACTCTTCAGATAGACGGAGGAGATCTCGGAGAGAGGGAGCGCTGCGGAGTGAAGAGCTGCCGAAGAGCGACGTTCTGCTGCCGAATGCACGTATTTATCTAAATTAGAGCTGTTATTTTTTATTTGTTTCCGCCGAGAGGGAGGAGGACGTTCACCATGGCAGCAGTGGCCGTACTGCGGAATGAAACACTCCAGGCTTTTCTTCAGGTTTGTGCGCAAGTTTCTCTTTTACTTTACACGACTTTAATAACTTGCCAACGTGCCCGTCCGGGCCGAGTCTCTTACACGCACCGAAGATAGAAGTCGTGCTAGTTTGATGGCCCAATGTAATATAGTTTAATTGCTAACGCTAATTGTTTTTAGCGCGTTTACGACTCCGGCTGCAACTTTTATGTCGCAGCATCGCGACTCGGGCTGCAGGACCGATTCAGAGCCACATGACATTCAAACTACTGTCACATCTTTTTTGGTTGAATATTACAATGTAGCTCATTGGGGTTTTTTTTTACCTCATAAAGTGTGATAGGTAATGAGTGGAACATGTGTGTCTCGGTTATCCAGGATCGCACTCCGAACTCCTCTCCAGAGACCTGTAAACACTCTCCGCTGGCTCTCCTGGCTGCCACTTGTAACCGGATCGGGCACCACCACGGATCCAGCCCCACAGACTTCCTCCAGGTCCCTTACGACCCAACTCTGGGCTCCCCGTCGCGTTTGTTTCACCCGTGGACTAACGAGGGGACCCCTCAGAGCAGCCTGGCCAGCAACGCTACTTTCGGACTATCCACCAAGCCCCAGCTGTCTGCGCACATCCAGAGCTCCTTCAGCTCGCACCACGAACTGCCCCTCACCCCTCCGGCGGACCCGTCGTACCCCTATGACTTCTCCCCAGTGAAGATGTTACCGTGCTCCATGCAGTCTCTGCAGTCCACCTGCCCTCCCACCTACGTCCCCGCTGTCAGTTACGCGGCCCCGGCTCCCATTCCGCCCGCCATGCCCGGTTTTGTCACGGGGCCATCCGGTCTCGTGCACCAGCAGCAGAGGCAGCTGTCCCCAAACCCTGGAGAGGATATTCCGTGGTGGAGCCTCCAGCAGGGCAGCCATGTCACTCACGCGTCCTCCCTCGGTCCCCATCGCTTCCAGCTGCAGAGGGGCTTGGTGCTGGGACACACGGACTTTGCGCAATATCAGACGCAAATCGCAGCCCTGCTGCACACAAAGTCCCCCCTGGCGACCGCGAGGCGGTGCAGGAGGTGCAGGTGTCCGAACTGCCAGTCTTCCACGTCCAGCGACGAGCCCGGGAAGAAGAAGCAGCACATTTGTCACATACCGGGCTGCGGGAAAGTTTACGGGAAAACCTCTCACCTCAAGGCGCACCTGAGGTGGCACTCTGGGGAGCGGCCGTTTGTGTGCAACTGGCTGTTCTGTGGCAAGAGTTTCACCCGCTCGGATGAGCTGCAGAGACACCTGAGGACTCACACGGGGGAGAAGCGCTTTGTTTGCCCGGACTGCTGCAAGAGGTTCATGAGGAGTGACCACTTGGCAAAGCACGTCAAAACTCACCAGAACAAAAAAAGCAAGTGCCACGACAAGACACTCGACCACGTCAAACGGGAGGACACCAGGAGCATGTTGTAACACACCATGTAGCCATTTTCAACGGTAGAAGTCACTAGTGCAATACAGTCAGTCCTACATCGGTTAAAGTACACAGTGAGCTGCAGTTTTATAGGGTATACTGTTTATTTTGGTGGTTGATTCCTTACATCCTGACAACGCGTTCTAACATTGCTGGTCTGTGCAGCACATTTTTGTATATAAAGTTTCATAAGTTAACTTGGGACCATGGAGAAGTTCTAGCTCATGAGTTTGAATTCACTGTCTACGTCATATCAAGATGACAAGTTTTCAACTTGTGTTTTGACCATTGTCTTCGGTGGAAGATTTCACTCCTGTAAATTATATTTAATAGCTTTTGTTGAATGAAAGTGTCCGTTTTTTGCTCCATATGGGGTGGTTTTAAGCATGCTCTTGAAAAGATCTGCTATTGTTGATATGACCCAAATTCTGTGTGAGAATAAAGAATATAACATTTTCCTCAACTCAGAATAATTCATTTAATATCCCTCAGTCATATGGGCCATGATTTAGACTCAATATTACCTGGATGAGTGTGCCTTGTGAATTGTTGTCAGTTACTGTTGTTAACCCAGTTTTTAAATTCCAACTATTTTGTTACGTAAAATCTAAACTTTAAGTCATCTGAGGACTTGCAGGAAAACATATCCTAATATAGATTTTCCAGCTGTTGGTGATGGTCACAAAGGAGACATTCACCCAAAATAGAAGCATGTTACTTTGGTTGTACTGAAGACAGTGAGACAATAGTGCGAGCCCTGAAATCTGACCGCCACACAAGCGCTTCAATGCTGCATACAGGTGCTAATATTCTGAAACATATTTTCATTACATTCCAAACTCTACCTTTTCAGTATGGAGGTATTAACTTCAGTAAATTGTGAGGTGAGGGGTTCTACTAAAAGAAAAAATGCTCCTTTTCATGGATAAAAATGCAAACAACCCTCAAAATAAATAAAATAAATATTTTACATTAAGTTGTTTGGAGAATAACACATTTTCTTCACAGCTCAATTTTTCTTCCATTAGTATCAGCTGCTCTAATTTGTTAATGCACTCTAATAGATGTGGTGTATTTGTTTTGTGCCACAGTTTTTGCGTTTTACATTTACCTCTGAGGACTTTGCAGTGACACCGTAGGCAGAGATGAGACCCATTTAACAGAGAAACATGTTTTGCTGGAATAACACTGGATTCATGTGACACTCAGGATGTGCAGCAAGTTTAATGTCTCACCCGTCTGTCTGACTGACTTACTCAGAGCCTTAATGGACAGCTGACGACAGTCCAGTGTCTTTGACCAAACTAATTGTCTAAAAACTGCAATTGTAGGGCAGATTGCACACTTGTGATATACCAACGCCTACATTAAGTGTCATGTAATGTTGATCACTGCTCCACCACAGCAGTGCATCACTCAAAGTGCAGTAAACCGATCTGTATGTTGACTTCTTCCACCCAGATTTTCCCATAGTGAATGGTGGGATTTAAAGTGACCTTCTAGGAAAAAATGCATTGATTCTCTAGCCTTAAGGCAACTTTTTCCATTTAGCTAACCAACACAGAGACGTGGTGAACTCTTCGTAATCTAATAAATCTCAACAATGATCCAAACATCCAATCCAGTGACTCAGTTATGCAGAGAGAAGCGTTGCTGCTTGCCAGCAGTGACAGTATTTGTCCTGTCAGTATGATAAGAACAACTGCTGCCATTCATTGACATTTTGAACTGTCAGTTTTCTGCCTCAACAGCGCCCCCTTTTGTAAGCTGCCTCAGTGGTTCATCAGAGCAGGCAAATATTATTCTAACAAATGTAACATATTAGGCTACTGTAGAGTGAGACAATTATATTTGTATTGACAGAAAAATGTTTTATCCATTATTTTGCATCTTACATGTGTACGCTCTGTCCTGGAAGGTTCAACATGTTTGAGTCCATTGTTTCGCTCAGGTTTTATTATTACCCTTATAAATCAACCTTTATCTAACAGTGCACGCACATAGTTTGCTTTGATTTCTTTGTTTTATGGTGGTAGGGTTCACCACAATATCAACCACAAGGTTTTTGTCTATGTGAAATCCAGTTTAGTTTACTTAATTATCATGATAGAACTAAGTTCATCTGGTAGCTAAAAGGTGCAGCCAAGTGACATTAAGATGAACTCTACCATCCAAATTGTCAAAATAAATTCACACCAAAATTCGAAATACTGCTCACTCCCAACCTGAATTTAAAAGCCTGTAAGGACGGGTGCTGCGCATTAGCCTGATCTAGAAGCCCCACATTCCTTATATGTGTTACATTGCTTCCACGTATAATAGTCAGATAAATAAATAATAAATAATACTAAACAACAATTGAATACAAGTCATTATGTTTGCTAGTGTTGTTAAAGGTTTGTTTGCATCAGTCATATTTATAAATAGCAACAAAATTATCTATATATATTGTTTTATGAACATCAAATGAAAAACACACAAAAATCTGAGTTTTCATCTATAAGTCAAATGCCCCAGTTATATACAGTATACAATGATGTACCTGTAATTTATATGGTCACAAATTACTGACTGGCCCTTTAAAACAAACAAATTCTTAAATTTGTTATAGTTATATTTACAAGCTGTAGTATTTGCACCAGCGTTACCGTGTTAAACTGCACTGTACTGTACTATTTTGCATATACGGCCTTGTTGCAGAACTTGGTAGTAGATGTGCAAGTGATACTTTGAGAGCTTTACCAAATCCCAAGAATGAACAATCTGCATGAGTATAACATACATTCATCACAAAAAGAGGAAGCACGAAGGAAAAACCTACAGCCGTATGATGAGATGTGACCATTTGAACTGTAAAGACTTTATCCAAATTTTATGATCCTATTATAAAATGATGCCTATGGATGGATGTGCTGAATGCACCAGACTGGCTCTGCACAAAGGCATTTGTTCGGCTCTGATTCGGCTTTATTGTCCAAGACGGAGTCACCGTTCTTTAACACTGTACGAGACCATAATGCTTAATTGTTCATAGAAAGCATATCATATGTTGTGGCTTAAGTTTATTTTCTAAAAATGAATAAAAGATTTAAGAACTTCAAATATTCATATTACAAATGCCTGTCCATGTAGGATTTATATTGATTTAATGGTTACTGTCTGATGGAAAGAAAAGCATTATTAATATTAGCATAAGCATTATTGCAGATTAAATGCTTGTTCCTAATGATCTCATTCTGTATGCCATTGCCTTCAGTGTTACACCTTTTTTAGTCCCCCTTATATAGCATGTATAATCAGTATCTAAAACAGTTAATAAATGATTAAAAACACACTATAATGTAGTTGTAAGCAGATGTAAATTTTTAAGTGTTTATTAATGTTTAATATATTATCAACAACTATATCTCCCCTGAAGCATCTATATAACTGGTGTATACACACTAAAAATCAGTGAGTCAACATGGTGCCAGCATAATAATAACTTTCCCCGGTACCATGGGTAGAAAACAATCAGCTGTTTTGACCTAGTATTAGTGTTATTTAAAATATGGTATGATTGTGCACTGTCACTTCTACTCTTATCTACTCTTACACTTCTATGTCACTATTTGTGACCGATTGTTAATATATGTGTATCCTTTGCACATTTGAATGTCATATGCACATCATTTTGTACAACTAACAATACATTATGACCATTTCAGGGTAAAGCTTGAGCTTGCTGTGTCTAACACTGGGTCAAAGATAACCAGTCGGGGTAAATAACCCAACAGTAACAATAATCAATAACACTAACACTGGGTCTAAACCGCCCAATGGTACTGGGTAAAGCTAACACAGTATTGCATCTTTGCTATATTGATCCAAAGTGGCTCAATTTCTAACTCAGTGAATTTTAGTGTGTATGCAGTTAATGAAGGATTCACAATAAAATATGAAACATAACACGTAATAATATATGTCTTCATATTTTAATTTTATAATACTTTTTCTCTCTCCATGATAATTTTGCAAACACCAGCCACTGATGAAGACCACAGGATGCAGCTCAAAGCTCCGGAGTTAATCTAATAAGTAAGTAAACGACTATTTCCAAAGACAAGAATTAAGTTTCAGGCTCAACATGTCTGCATGAACACATCAATCAAACAGTTTTAAATCTGTCTGTGAATGATTTTTCATGCATCTGAATCTTTAACAAATGCTTTCAACACACTGAGATTTGTTTGTTTGTAATCATATATCATTAAACATAATTGCATCTTTGTTATACTGTGTTATCAATCATTCATGAAGTTACAGTTGTTGACAAATAAAGTAATAAACACCTAAAACGTCCTCATATCTGCTTACCACTACATTATACTGTGTTACAGGCAATTTATTCAAAGAAGCTAAAGAAGCGCTAAGAACTTTATTACACTTCTGGTTTAGAAAATCAATAATTAGCAAATATTAACATGTTTAGGAATCATACTGGTGTCCTGCGAGCTATAGGGGTCAGGTTCAGATGACAATGGGACAGACTCTTTCATCAGACATGATCCTACTTCACTGTATCTGCAGATGCTGTTCAAAATACCAAGACTGACAAGAAGTGGCATGAATCAAATCCCTGATGTCAACAGAGCTGCTGCACTCTATGGTGGACAGTTACAGAATGTACCGCCTGAAATTTTGCAGCTGATGTTACATTTAGTGTTGTAAAAAGGTCTGTCTGGACATTCAGATAAATAATTATTAAATCCATGAGCTGAAGCTGGACTGTCTGAGAAACATCTTTGTACAATCTTTCTGTGCCTGTAAAGTCAAGCATAACCTTTCAAATATTTCTGTTGTAAATCCTAAGAATATTAATATCCAAATGTACAACAATCAAAGTTACAGTTCAGAAAAGAACAATTTAAAAAACAAATGTTAGGTATTGTTTATTAAAAGGTTAACAGCCAAATCTCATCTAATCTGCTTCATCCAGATGGTGTGGGTGTAGTTTGACCAGATTTAATTGACAGTGTGGAAAGCAGAAGCAGACAACCTCATGATTGTCATCAGATGTTAAATCAAATCTTGCTTAAACTCTCTAAACTCCCTTTTCCAAACTGATCTCTGCCCGCTTCAAAACAGTGAGACCAGCACAAACAAAAAACTCCACAACAAAATGCAGAAAATGTTTCATGCACAACATAAACTCTGTGTTAATGTAGGAACCTTTTTTGAACCCAAACCATGATCTTTCCCTAAACCTAAACAAGATGTTTTTGTGCCCCTTAACGATAGCTTTGTCACACCATAAATCTCATTTATTTCTCAATGAGTTGTAACGGTTTAGGAAGGCACGGACAAATTACAGTATATCATCCTGGCGAGAGGGGCATCAGATCAGAAAAAGGTCCATGTGTTGCTACATGAACAGTTGCTACTGAACTAAAGGCAGTGAACGCATCGCCATTATGAAAAAGGATGCGTTCACTTGGCTCATATAAAAGCGAACACACATAGTCAGTGACTAAAAATCTTTTTTGAATCAGCAAAGTGTTTCATGATTTCCACCTCTACCCTGGATTTACTTGCGCAGGAATAAATAGGTAGCTGCTTTCTGGCGCCTGCAACTGATCTACAGAGACTCTTTAAAGTGGACTATGTGTAAGAGATTCAAGCTCAGCTCTTCTATGTGTTCACACTGGAGTTTTAAGTGTCTCTAGCTGTGAGAAGGTGATAGGTGGTTTTCATGTCTCACAGGAGACCCATTTAACCTACAGCCAGTGGTTAGGACAACACAAGAGACTCATTCAATCAAAGACAATAAACCTGGTTTTGTAGCGTAAAGATGACCTCACTGCATCTCATCCAATCTGCAAAGTACAACAGCAGGACAATGAAAAAGTGTACATCGATAGTGTTCCTTTTTTTATTTAACAAACTTGTGTTACTTTAACTTAGCCAGAGATGTCATTGCTTTCTAATTTCATGGAGATGTGAAGATTTATTTTCCATAGTTAAATAATTCCTGTGATTGTAACTAGCCATTTTGAGTCATTTACATTTTTATGAGAAAATTAAAGGATCGTACTTTTGCATATTTTAATTGGCTTTTAAAGAAAAAAGGGGTTATTGGGTATTTAATCCATGAAAATTGTTAAATTAGATTCTAACTTTGACTTGTTAAATCTAGACGTATAAAAGTGTTGTGATAAAGAGGACATTTCATGCCAGTTGTGATTAAAATGGTGACTCTTGAATGGAGATTTATGTGTAAGAGGTCATCAGAGTAAGTCTCACGATGGGCTCCATGTTTTATACATCAGTGCAGAGTCATTAAAATGAAATTAAAACATGTGATTGTTTTTCACAACTGACTTCCATCTCTTTATTTAATACATAAATATGTTTAGATGCAGATACACGTTTTCGTAGTGTCACAGTGTACGCCCACTTATACATATATAACACAGAGCAACTTGAACCAACTTTTACCTGCGGACGTGACATTCACGTCCTTCTCGCTCAAAACCTCCCCTTCTGTAAACCTCAACCATCCCTGTTTTAAACACACATCTATTCATGTATTATAATAGCCTACTAAATGTCCTTCTCTCTACATCATTAGCTTAGCTTAGCACAAAGACTGGAAACAGGGCGAAACAACTAGCCGGGGTGTGTCTGCAATAAAATCATCTATGAGCACCTCTAAAGCTCACTAATAAAACATGTTATAACTTCTTTCTTTAATCAGCACAAAAACCAATGTGCTGGTTAGTGTAAGCTAAGCTAACTGGTCGCTGCTGGCTTCAGGTACATATTTACTGTACAGATATTTATCACAATGTTGAACTATTTCTGAAAATGAAAAAACTTGCATGATTGTATGTGCTTATTCCAGTATTTTTAGACTCAAAATATATAAATTTGTTCTGAGGATATGGTGAGAACAACCATGGAAGTATTTTATTTTTTTAGTTATCTGTTTTTTCATGATAACGGGAAAAATGTATTGTTATGTTAAGAAAACAAGAAGTTGTTTTCCCAAGATAACGAGACTTGTGATCTCGAGATAACAGGGTAAAAATACTTTGACCACTTTTTTGCCAAACCAGTGAAGCCTTCACATCCCCACCCCACCAGCAAGTAAAGTGGAGCGTCATTCTGAGAAGTTACTGTCTGTCGGTTATCATTACCATTCATTAGCCTGTGGTGAAAGAAGTATTCAGATGCTTTAGAATTAGCCTACCACAATTTTAAAATACTTGAATACAAGTCCTGCATTCAAAATGCTTTTACTTAAATAAAAGTATAATCATCAACATATATCAAGTATCAACAAACAACAAAATACCGATTATGCTGCTGAATGGCACCTGTCATTGTAAAATATGATCATATATTAAACATGATATGTTATGCATATATACTGTATATTATGCTAATATTATTTTATTATATTATTTATACTATTATGTTACCAGTATACTATTCACTATGCTATACTATGCCATACTGCTGTATATATCTGTATATTGTTGTTGTACTACTACTACTAAATCTCACTTTATACTATATTACACTTTCACTGTTGTTACTGTTTATACTGTACTATATTTTTACGGTTTCTTACATGTCATGTAAATATGTTACACTGTTATACCACAACTATGTCACTTTACTTGAGACAAAACTTTTAGTCTAAACACAATATGACCTGTATAGTTTCTATTGTTATTCTTTATTTGTATTTTATTCTGTCTATCTGTATACATATATTATATATTCATTGGGATGTACTGGTTTCACCCCATCCTAAATGCAAAGATTAAAGACCACCAAGTCAGTGAATGAAAAGTGTTTTATCTGATTGCCAAACCACATGGTTAGTGTGGAGGGCAGTACGATGATTGATTTGAAGTAATGATTTAAAACACCAGTTTCCTTGGGGGTGCACAAAAATAGCAGCTACAAGTAATTGGAAATGAACAACTTGCCATTTTTTGTATTTGTTTGTGCAGGTGATTCAGACGTAAACAGGAAGGACTCACAAATGTCAATTTACACATCTATGAATAACAGTCTTGGAAGACGTATTCAGATCCTTTGCCTAAGTAATGATACAACACTGTAGGAATACTCTTAAAAGTATAAGTTTGTATTTAAAATCTTAAGTACAGAATCATTATAAATGTACTTCATGTCTTAAAAGTACACATTTGCAGTAAATCAGTCCCCTGTGACTGACATAGTAAATTACATTATTAATACAAATGCATCAGTGTATGCAGCATTTTATTGTTGTAGCTGGTTGAAGTGTAGTTAGTTTTAACTACTTTATATACAGTTAGGTAGTTTAGTCCAGTGGTTACCAGCCTAGGGGTCAGGCCCTTCCAAGGGACCACAAGGTAAATCCGAGGGGTCATGAGATGATTACTGGGAGAGGAAAGAAGAAAATACAAAGTTCTGATACATAAAAATACAGGAGAGTTTTACTTCATGGAGCTTTAAAACATATTATAAAATGAAGTTATAAGTTTAGACGGGAAATGTACAGCTCTGGAAAAAATAAAGCGACCACTCCAAATTTCCAAAGTTCGTTTTACTCAAACACATGCCTATAAATAGTAAAACCAGAGAACTGATAATTTTGCAGTGGTCTCTTAATTTTTTCCAGATCTGTATCTTTGGTGGAACTGCTGCTAACAACTCACAGACATCTGAAACATGACAAGGAGCCTCAACTAGACATTGTTTTTTGTAAAGGGGTCAAAAGCCAAAAAGGTTGGAAACCACTGGCTTAAATCCCTTGTTTTAATCTGAACAGTAACAAGTAACTAAAGCTGTCAAATAAATTTAGTGGAGTAAGAACGGTACAGTATTTTCTTCTGAAGTGTAGTGGAGTAGTATAAAGCAGGATAAAATGGAAATGCATGAGTAAAGTACAAGTACTGTTAAAAAATCAATATAGCCTGTTTTCAATGAACTCATTATCTGTTTTTTAGTCCTCTGAGTTTTTCATCAATTATTAGGTTGTTCCTGATTCATTCCCCACTCAGTCCTTAGTATTTCGTCTTCTTTACTGTATTGTATAGTGTACCAATTAAACAGTTAATTGAATAAATGAAAATCAAGAGAGAAACATAAAGACTTTACTTCTTGTATTGGGGAAGTGGAGGAAGGGGACCCGTGGCCCCAGCTCTTCTAAAAGTCTGGCTACGGCCCTGAAACGGTCCCAGATGTTGGCTGCTGATCTTATCGCTTCACCTGCTTTAACAAGATCAAACAGGTCTTTTCAACCAGCGCAGCATTAGCCCATTTTATCCTTAATCCTCAATGCTGAGCTCTGGGTTAAGAGTCGAGCGTCACCAGCATGCATCTCCTCTCAGCAGGTGTCTGTTTGCTCGAGGCTGAGGTTTACAATAGTTGTCTATAGACTGATTTTTTGAACATAACTTTGATCAAACTTGCAATTCATTCTGTAAATTGCTACATGAATTACTTTATCTATCTCTTTATTTTTCAAACATAATGACTTGCATTGCTGTGGATCTATTTATTCAAGGCAGACTCAAAAAGCAAGATTTGTGCATGGGTGCTTCTAGAGATAAGAGAGGGCTGAAGAGATGAAAAGTTTTACAAGATGAGGGAGACGCCACTGAGACACCGTGTGACAGTCACAGGAAATTCACTGACAGCTGCAGGCTTGAGAGAGAAACGAGCAGGACCAGGCAATGTTCATTCTCTCAAGGAGATTGCATATTTATTTCCCGGCTTATTTTCTGTCACTGGCAATTGAAACTTGTTTAAGTCACATTTATCTCACAGATTGCAGTGAAAATAATTACTCTCACAAACACAAATACAGGAACAGTCTGTGTCCCTGAACACCTCACTCTCTCTTTCTCGCTCTATACATTTGGATTATGCCCCATCTTGTGGACAGTTTCATACTGCGAAGTTATGATGAAAAACAACCCCACATCTTTCCCCCTTTGGTTTATATCTTTTATTGTCTTTCTTTTTTCTTTACTCCCCTCCTTTTGCAGCGGAGAAACAAAAAGCAGAAAAACCTTCTTGTGTGTCATTGTCGCTGCAGGGTGGCCTTTTCTTTTGTTTTTTACAAAGACCTCATGACAGATACTGGCAGAAGACAGGTATCCAATAGATGTGTGACAAGTAGCAAAGCATTTGTTGTGAGAAGTATTGACTGTGCACAAAGCTGGACTATGAAACAGACAAATTGGTCAACTTTTAAGCACAATATAACTGAAATGAGAAGGGCCTTAAAGGATGGGTTCACTTTTTTCAAGTCTGTTTTGATACAATACGCTCATTGAGAGAGTTTTTGGTCACTGTAATTATTTCTCCTGTCCACAAAAGATTCCTTCCTGACGTGTTTCCAGTGTCGGAGATGGGGGACGAAATCCTCATTCTGTGTAAAGATGCATTTTCAGTACTACTTCAGTAGTCTGAGTTAGCCAAATCAAGTCGGTGCTTTTAGTATTAAATTCCCTCTTTGTGTTTCCACCGACATTCCTGTGCTAAGATGCAGTGTAACAAAAAGGTAATGTCATACTAAAAAGGCTGTACCTTCATGTTAGGAAGGCATCTCTTCAAGGCCAGCGTGGACAGGCGGAACAATCGCAGCAGCTGATAACTCTTTCAAATAAACATATATGCATGTGAGTAATGCTTTAATATAGACTTGAAATGTGAACCCATCTTTTAAGCTCCTGCATTTGGACTAGTTTAATCTTATAGAGGAGCCCTGCTTAAAATATTGTCTGTGTTACTTATTTGTGTTTACGCAATATTTAATATTCCTAAATAAATATATGTTTAGTCAAATGACCAAATCCTATATGACACACAGGGAGGGAGCGAGGAACCAGGAAGTAAAGGGGGGGGCAAAGCAAATTTTTGCCAGGTCTGCACAGCATCCTTTAAAAGCATGAGCAGGCTGTGGAGCTGTCCGGTCCTGAAAACACTGCGAATGCTGTGTTTATGTGTAATTTTCTGTTTTGTGTTTTTTATCAACTGTGTCACAACATAAAACAAGATAAAATGACCTTAAATTAGATTCATGATATCAGACACAACGTCTTCCTGAGACTTATGGGTGGTTGCTTGTGATTGGCTGTCTTTCGTGTGTGTGTGTCTGTGTGTGTGTGTGTGTGTGTGTGTGTGTGTGTGTGTGTGTGTGTGTGTGTGTGTGTGTGTGTGTGTGTGTGTGTGTGTGTGTGTGTGT
>JAVQJF010035947.1:0-22376 GCA_036023855.1 Gadopsis marmoratus | reverse complement strand
GGTGGAGGCACATAAATGGAGACCGGAGACCCAAGAAGTGGCTTAGTAGAGTCGGAATGATAGGAGAGAAGGACAGTACCAATACCCCCACAAATCGGAAGGAGCTACGAGTGGCCCGGACCCCTACCCGTCGCGGAGGCAGGAGGACCCCGTACCCCCTAACCCCTCTTTTCACCGAGGGTGAAAAGCAGCACTTACTGAGTATTCTGGCTTGCAATAAAAGAACCCACAGCTTTCGACTAGCAACACTTGTGTCTGGTGTCCAGTGTGTCGCACCCCTCAGCTGGGAACGTTACAACTTATATAGCGCCTTTCAACCGCTGAAACAGATCCCACAGCTGCCCCTGTGGCTCCCTCAATTTGCAGGCCCAAAATGGTATTTGCAAATTAGAAACCAACCTCAGCATCCATAAAACCATCGAAAATGGTGACTAGCATGCAGAGCATATTTAGCAGTAGCTAACAGCACCTAATGATGATATCGCTAAGCATATTTACAAGAGCTACTACTGATGCTTCTCAAGATACTAACAAGTTCTCACTACACATATGAAATTATAAGAACAAAAGTGTCTCAGAAGGCATTATAACCATTATTTTCCTGGCCCATTTAAAATACTTACTCACCCAGCGTGATGATGCAAACGGGAATTCATTTCTGTGTTCAGTGGAGAAGTCCTATTTCAAACCTTCAACGGTAGCAATGATTTCAACCCTGATGTGTTGCACAGTGGCAGAGTGATTAGAGCACAAAGTCGGTGGCTCGAATCCTGACTCTAGCTGCTGATACCACCACTGCAGCCACTACAGCCTTTAATACTTACTGCTGAAAGAACAGACTATCAGTGTGTTTGTTGAGTGGATAAGTTCAGCACTTGCACTTCTAGTCAAGCAGTCTAGAAGTGCTACACTTGTACTTGCAGACGCAGCAGCTTCCAGCTCTCACATGCATTCTCTTTAGGAAATGGACATTCCAGTTTATTCGATGTGATTATTGCATTTTGGAGCTGTTTTTCTTTTAATGAGAGGAAATGTGATCATTTGTGAACACGCAGAATGAAGACACCCCTCTATCTTAGTCATTATGAACCAGTTGTGACAAGGTGTCATTTTGTTTCAACGTGGGGTGAGCTGATGTCTCACTCTCCCCTACCTTCTGCTTATTACACAGTGTGCTGTATGCATAACCAACAAGATTAACAGCCTTTCAAACACATAAGACAATGCAATTTCAGTCCAGTTAAGACACATTGCTACACTTTGATTTACACAATCTACACTGCACTAATGATGGAGACCTCATCTGGTGGGATAAAAGCAGGATTAAATACACTAAATACACTTTTGCCACCACTATTTGACCCACACCTGAGTTTGCCATATGGTCTAGCCTGTCTTATGCATATCCACTATTGCCTGTCTCCTTGTTGCAAATCAGATCAATTTACACCCTACCATTGATTCTACTGGTTGCTGTCCTTCATGAATGTCTTTAAATAAAACCAGTTCATTGCTTGCACCAGCCAGCCTGACACTAATCTCTCTGGGCAGTTGGCACATCTAAAAATGACTGAGCTTGAATTTACCGAGCTTAAAGAACATTAGACCGCAAATAAAGATAATACAATCAATGAGAATAAAAGAAGTACTGAAAATAAAATGATACTGCTCGCAATACAGTACTTAAATAAGAGTTATGCGGTTTTATTTTGGGTTGATTTTTTTTAAATATTGCATTGATTTAAATACTAGATTGAAGTGGAAGATTTTCTTTACTTTAGTGTCCTTATTGGAAGCTGGCATGCAAAAAAGTGGAAAAGAAAAGCTATTAGGTGAGCCAGACACAACACACATTAAAAAGGCTGCTCTAACATCAGCTACAGACTACAGGTTTTCTAACTGGGTTGTATTTTATCTACTGTATATGGCGTATATGTCTTATCTAGTAATTTAATCTGGCCATGATCTGGTCAAAGTATCTGTCTATAGGGTATGATGTGAATTTAAAGAATTAGATTTTCTCAAATCATGTGATGACACCTAGATAAGGCTGGACCTGTCTCCAGAAATGAGACATGACATGACATGACATGATATGATTATTCCCACAGCAGGTACATCATTGGAAATAAGTCAAATCATCTCATCAGTCTGGGTTGTAGCTGATTTTGTGTTTGTCAGAACACCGTTAAAGTATAGCTAACAACCCATTAAAATATTTACTCAGAGGCAATAATGAAGCTTTTTTAAACTAATATATGTGCAATTTCCAGCAAATCAGCAGCCTTGGCAGAACATCAAAGATCAGAAAAAAGTCAACTCACACTCCTTCATCATGCCGATGTCAATGCAGCGCTTGAGACGGCAGGCCTGGCAGTGACGCCGGTTGTCCTTGGTGATGGTGCAGCTCCCGTTGAATGGACAGGTGAAGGAGGCTTTACGCTTCATACTGCGCCTGTAGGATTAAAGGAGTAATTAGTTGCTTAATTCCCAAGTTCATTGTAAGGACAATGGGAGCTGACTTTATGCTTCATGCTGCACGCTGAAGCGATGTAATGAGTAGTGAAAGACAGTTGTTATTGATGATAATACAACTTTCATCTAAAGGACTGTATGGATGTTTTAACCCTTCCAGATGCAACATATATATAACCATTTCAAAAACCATACAGAAATGAGCATTCAAGTCAAAATAATTGCTCTTTGAATGAATATTTAATATACACTGTACCATAACATTTAGGAGCAACCATCACAGTCTAAGTAATGCACTGCCCAATATATATACTGTACATACAGCATATTTTACATAATCAAACACACTCCAGTCAGAATGAAAATCACAGTTTGTCTGAAGGGACGGCATCTTTATTCTTCTGCCTTCGGCTGATAAGATTTAAATTAATCGTAACATTTCATTACTGAATCCGATTTAGAGTCAATGAAAAAGATGTGCGTGTGAGAGAGCAAGCAACAAAGAGGGAAAAACAGAAAACAAACAGAAGGATTATGGACTCCACTGAATAATGTATATTGTTCTGAAAACATTGCATGAATCTTCATGCAGACAGACAGAAAAACACACGCTGTGACCACAACATCAAACACAGTGTACCCTGACAAGCACACACACTCCTCTTTGAATGTTTACTTGCTGTTGGGCAGTGGCAACCTGTTAAGGAGGAGCATGACAGCCAGCGTACTAAAACAATTACATAAATTCAAATTGCAGATATTACTATACAACAAAAACATTTATCTCATTAACACATCAATAATTTAGGAAGAACGAAAATAATAGGTGACCGTCTCCGAGGTTATGCCTAATTGATTTAAATTTATGTTAAACTTAAAAACTTAAAACCACCAAAAAGTATCTGCACTGTTTCCAATAGACAAGTCCATGTCTTAATATTGGGAAAAACTGAACAAAAAACAACTATTTGTAACATAACTAATGACAGTCTTGTCATGTGAAATGCAGTTAAAGGTTGGCAGAAAAATCCCTGTTAAAGTACATGATGCCCAATATAAAGCACACAGGATGCAACCTGAGATCAGCTGCGCCACGTGGGAAAGCACTTGCTAATAACACCTCTTATCCAACAGAGACACACATGCTTCCTATAATTCCATCATTCGGACATGAATACAAAATCGATAACATGAAAACACACGTCGACTCAGGGACAACACCCACCTGAAGAACCCCTTGCAGCCTTCGCACGTCATGGCATTAAAGTGGAAGCCGGTGGCCTTGTCGCCGCACACACCGCAGATCCGCGGGGCATTTCGGTCGAACTCGTCCGACCCGACCACCGACGTCGTCACCGTCATGGGCTCCATCACTGCAGAGAAGAGAAATAAACAGAGATTACAGCAATTGACAGAGCTGGTTGGCTCCTTGTTTAACACATAAACATAGAGACATAAAGGTGAGGAATGTGTACTGTCGGTGTGCGTCCACAAATTTCACCAACCTCGAACGAAACCTAAAAGTCAGTTTGTCTCATTGCTTGTATGTTGTGTGGGAGTGTTTGAGTGTGTGCTTGATGGGGAGGAGTGTGTTTTCCTCCTCTTGTACCAACAGGTGTCGGGCTATTAGCATATTTAACAAAATGCATTAACAGCCACACTCACAGCTATTGGTTCAATGGCTCATATGCATACAGATACACAAAATATTAAGAATCATGAAATCACAAAGGTAATTAATGACAGAAAGAGGGCCATTAAGAAATGATGCGTTTAATACTGCCAAGACAAAATATTTTCTGCAGTGCTTACACACACACACACACACACACACACACACATACATACACATACACTTACACCATCTGGCCCCTTAAGAAATAAACAGCAGTAGAGTAACACACACCAACGGGCCAACTGTGCGCAAACTAATCCATAGCGATCTGTGCAGAAAGATCCTCTGCTTGAAGTCAAATCGAAGAGAAGAGGATACTTTAAGGAAATTAAAAATGAGGGGAAAGAAAGGAACACAGCAGGTTGATCAGAGGGCTCAACAATGTCGGTAATGTGGTCATACAAGACTGACCAACTCTGCACACTGGCTGGGTGTTTTATTATATCTTAATGCATGTGCTGATGATGTGACCTCATGAAAATCTTTCATCTGGACTGACTAAACTGCATAAAAGAACTAACTCAGAGACACTCGCATGTACAAAAATGCATATAAATATGATAATAAAGTAGTTTTATTGGATAGTTGAGAGAGGGTTATGATATGCAACAAGCATCCCCGGCTCACCCCACCTATCCATTTCGGCTACCAGGGCACCCCACTTTTTCAATACTTTTTGTTATTTTTGAGCGAATAAAGCTAATGAGGCATGAGACTCATAGATTAATATTGTACAACTAACTCAGGTCTGTATTTGTCTAACACACAGTCTAGATCTACAACATTTGGTATCAAATAACTGGAAACATAATAAAAGCAGCAAACACTGCTCCATTTATTTCCCTTTTTAACCACTTCACTCTACTGCAAGCTGTTTGGCTGTAGGTACTCAAGTCAAATTTGTGTTGTCATGACAACAGCATCCTTGCTTGTCATCCCATCCCATTTTTGTCACATCCCGCTTTCTTTGTTCCCTTTATGCTTCACGTTGCAGCTCGTCTCTCCCTCCTCAGCTGTGAACACATCTGCCAGTGTTCTGAGAGTTATGCAGAGTCGGCTACAAGTGACATCTAACGTCAGCAGATGAAACATTTAGTGAGAGGGATAATCGGGCCAGATTACGGCAGCGCCGCTCTGTCCATTTTTTACTGATGTTGATGTTATTTTCCTCTCTGAAGTGGTGAGCAGTGCAGCCATCTCGCCATGTTCAAATTCATAATCCCCCCCCACAGCAAGTGAGGTCCCTGGAGGCAGATCATTAAGGCCAAAAAGATCACCATGCAGTGTGTGAAAGAAACATTCACTAAAGATTATTGGGAATCCTTTACAGAATTACTAAGGATAACTGGATGTTTTTCTGTTTCCACACAAATGACGTAACTGTTTAATTCAGATAATACAATTCGGCCAGCTCTGTTTAAAAGCAGTGAAGCCATTCAAGCTCTTATACACAATAACAGTCATCTGGATTAGGACCAGCCTGTGATGGCCAATACAATGCTGTGGTCCACCTGTTAAGGTTACTGAAGGGGTGCATGTTGCCCACAGCAAAACGTGTTTTCAGTTATTTTTGGTTCTTTAGAATATGATGAAATTGATCACATACTTGAAAACGGACATAAAAAATAAGATCTACACTTTCCCATTGCACATTAGTGGCAATAACATACTTATACTTTGTTTTTACTGCCTTTTTGTGACTTTTTGTCTGCTTTTCTTTTCTCTTTCACTCGAGCCCCTCCTGTGCCCCTTGGAGGCTAGTCAAACCACTGTGCTGCGTTTGTCTTCATGCTCCCCTCCTATCATAAATCTCATGTTCCAGTTTCCAAAGAATATACAGCTCACGAGCTGCTAAAACATCAAGATCACCTCACTGGGGAGTAGGACAGAAGAACCTGATCATGCTATATAATAAGAACATGTATTTATTCTTATAGTATGCAGTAAACTTTAGGTAGGCATGGACTACCCGCTGTGTGTGTGTGTGTGTGTGTGTGTGTTTCTGTGTGTGTGTGTGTGTGTGTTTCTGTGTGTGAGGCTTTCTGTTAAATGGAGCATGAGGTAGACTTATCAATGTATTGATTAACCTGCACCTGCCAATGAACATCACCACCATTTTGTCACTACAACACAGAGCGAGCCTGATAATTAATGAAGATCCGGTGGCCTCTACCAGAATCTGCTGTTTTCACAATCTGAGAAATGATCTCAGAAACCACAGTCCCACAAAACTGATTATGGTGAAGGAGAAAAGTGTTAAAGTTGCTGAACAACAAATTGGAAAAACTCAGCTTGGCATGGGCTGCATTTCAGTGGATACAGTGGTTTTCTACTTTGTCTCAATAACTGCATCAACAGAAGAAAAGGTTACCATGGATGGAGACTGGGGGTTTGTGCACAGAAACATTAGCCCCTTTTAAACTGCCTGTTCAAGGAGGGAATGTTGCATCATTCTGTGTAAAGGCTACGAACAAGCAATGGTGGGGTGGGGGAGTTGTGTTTGCCGAATCGATGTCTGATGATGTTATACAACACACTAGACACCCCCACTGCTGTTTAGATCTGTTTAAAAAGGACTATTGAGTCCCAAATATGCTCTCGTTGGTACCCCATATGGGACCATCTCTATCATTGATTAAGTATTGGAACTGTATTCAGTAATGTGAAAAATGAACTTTGTTGCTGTGGAAATCTCTCAAGAGGCCCACTCGGAGAACCCCTGACAAACACTAAATCCAAGAGGGACTTACTTCTTCTGGCTGGTGAACTCCTACATTGCTTACATTCAAATATGATTTTTAATTAAAATACATGATTGGCACAGAGGATACATAAACATACTGAGGCTTTTTTTGTCAATATCTTGTTAAAATCTTGTATCATAAATGTTTAGCATTCGTGATTGACTGGTGCCTTTCCCACCTTTCACATCACATGTTTACAGAGCGGCCACGTGCTGCTGAAGTGGTTTGAACTTTGAGACAGGGAAGCAATAGAGGTTAAAGAGATCATAGTTCACACCACCATACCAGAAAGTATCTACACTACATCAGTGTCCCACACTGCACTCATTTCCTTACATAATAAAGCTGCACACTGCAGCCTCTGTTCTTAACAGGTTCAGTCCCCAGGTGTCTGATTCCTGTGTGACTCCTGTCCTCATCAAAGGTATGTTAAGAAATGACAGAGGAGTAGCAGCATGTCAACCCCAACAACCTATTTTGGGTCCAAACCCCAATGTGGAACACAAAGATCAAATCCAGAGGCTTTTTTTTCTCTGAGTTGGTACCCAGCACTGGTACTGGGTTATTATTTTGTCCATCCCATGTATACCAATGAAGGAAGGCTAAATAACAGAAACACCTCTCTGTAAAATGCAATAAAGATTACAGCACCACAAACTACATCCTCCAAAATGATCATGAAGTTGAATCAACCTGTTTCAAAAACTGCTTCAACAGAAACTGAACATTATAACCTTCATGAAGGGAGGGGTTTTAGCTAGGTGTACCTAATAAACTGTCAACTGGGAGTATAGGCTGAAGTTGGAGTGATTTAGCAGCAAAAAAGTCATAGTATTTTAACATAAGGCAAACAACATTATAAGGACTGGACAAATGTATGGAAACTGGCCACAAAGAAAGTATGTCCATCCATTTTCCTCTGCTTATTCGAGGCCGGGTCGCGGTGGCAACAGGCTAAGCAGGGTTGTCCACACGTCCCTCTCTCCAGCAACACTTTCCAGCTCCTCCCGGAGGATCCCAAGGCGTTCCCAGGCCAGTTGGGATATATAATCCTCCCAGCATGTTCTGAGTCTACCCAAGAAAGTATATTTTAATTTATAACATACACAGACACATAGTAACTGTATATTCCAAATAAAAAAATACAAATAAAAAGTAATCCGGAAGATAGAAAAACAAAACATGAATGTCAGGATCAACAGGGTCACAAGACGAGAAACATGGAGGAGAGACACTGAAATGGATTTCAGTGAGACCTAGGCATCTAGGCAAAATATTTCAAACCAAAGAGATGTAGTTTTTTTTCAAATGTATTCAAAATTAAAAACAGAAACATATCTAGTTATTCAGAAAGTCAGTATGTGTGTGGAGCATGTGTGACTGCTCCATAAAATGTCCAGATGGTTGAAAACATTCCGAAATCCATGCTGAAAATGCACATTTTAAACAATTTCCTCAGTTTATCGTCTATTTGTGAACTTTGTGACTGCATATTTGTAGCTGCAGCAGCAAAGTCACATACCTCAGCTGATCCACTAACAGTGCAATTGCAAAATTCAGGAATGTTTAACAAGAATGTCAGTATGAAAAAATCAGCTATCTTGTTTTAGAAATAAGAGGACACAGCTCAACAACGTTTCCCAAAATAAAAAAGTGGATAAAAGTGCCACTTTTGCGCATTGTCGGTTTCAATCTATCTAATTCTCAACAGTGAGCAATCAATCAGTAAACTATTAACACCCAAATGTACATGTATCATAATGGAACAACCCAGCTGTGCATACCAATAATATGTTAATAAAATTAAATCGCACATACACATTTGCACAAGCACTGTCGGTGTACAGTAAATAGTGGCAGGGCGTGGGAATATGACTAGCCCACCAAAATATATTCCCCTCGCTCATCAGATCAGGCACAAAATAACTTATATATGTACAGCATCTCATTACCATCACCTCCACTTACTCCACTCCTACCCTTCCTGTTTCCCTAGCCTAGTGAGTGTAGCATTTTAATAACTTCTGAATGTATTACAGTCACAGGACAAGGTGTCTGGCATACATATACACGCACATACGAGCATCAAAGAGGACATTTTAATTCCCTCATCTCACAAGCCTCCACTTTGGGGGCTGATTATTAAAAGCTGTCTTCGGGAACCGTTTTTTATAACTGGACTAATTTGCTGTGTGACAACATATGTGACAATGTGTAAATCCTCAGTGTCTGAAGGCTGTTTTTCAGTGCACTGCCAGAGTCATATACACAAAATCCACATGAAGTTCTCATGTTTTCTGTCATGAAACCGATGATTAATCAATCCCAATTGTGTTCGTCTAATTCCCAAGTGTACTGCATTTAAAATGTGGTGTCTGATTAGATTAAAATTCCACCCATTTTAGATGACTCAAATCTGTTTTGACCCAGACCTGGCCTACTTCTGCGTTCCCTCTCCTGCCGCCAATCCACAACAGCAGCTTTGAACTTTAGACCTTGTTTTCGAGGCAGAGGATGAAAACGAACAGGCTGTCAGGCCGCTGGCAGGCTGACTAGGATACAGAGAGGGAGGAGCAAGCGGAAGAGAGGGAGAGACAGAGAGGGGCTTGTAAAGAAAGGAATGAAGTAATGAAAAAAACTTGCGGCGGGAACTAGGGAATGAAAGGAGAAAGGGAAAGAGAGAGCGAGGGATTGAAGGGGTGAAGGGGGTGAGGAAAAGGAGGCAGAAAGGGGAGAAAAGCTGGTGAAGGAAACAAGAAATGTAGAAAGGAAGATAGCAAGGACACGTGGTTGAAGAACTACAGGTAGAAGGAAAATAAGGCAAGCAAGTAATGAAGATGAACTCTTTCCATTACACCCCACATTTTGACATTTTATAGGCTAAACAATTAATCGATTAATAGTGAAAATAATGGGCAGATTAATCAATAATGAAAATAATCGTTAGTTGCAGCCCTACTGATCACTTATGCCAGAATGCCATCCAGCTAAACACCGTACATCACTGACTGTTAATCCAACGCTGTAAAGCGACATAAAACACGCAATTACCTATAAATGTAGGGTTAATAAAAGTGTCTACCATAATGTTAAACACTGTGAGCCGACAAAGCTAAAATGCTAAATGTTCACAGATTTACTTCTAAACCTCAGAGAGGAGTCACTGTCCAGTTGTATCCAGCAGTATCTGATACCAACAGGGATGATATGACATTTCATTTTTTATTTTACTCTCTATTTGTCCTCTATAAAACCCTTGGCTTATGTGAGATTTTGCCATAGACTCACCGACAGTCTCTGCCTTCACTCAACTAGGCCAAGTAAAACAAGGCCAGCTCTCTGACGACGTAAACTGCGATCCGGCGGACAGCACACAGAGGCGGTGGCGAGTATAGCAGACACAGAGCACAGAGGTCATTTGCATGTGTCCACATAAGTGAAAAATGTTTCTGAGCTACTCCAAATAAACTAATTCTACTAGCATTAAATAAATAACAACAACATCAAATATGACCTTGTCCTTCCTAAGAAACCCACCCACTGCTTCCACAGAGAAATCACATAACACATGGCCTGAGCACACACTCAAACGGATTCACAAGTCAAACCGTGAGGTAAACATGTACTGGCAACATTCAAATGCATTATTAGTTTTCTCTAAAGATCTGTTCAAGAAGCCTCCATTCCCCTGTTCTGTGCCGCGGCTCGTTAACAGCCAAAGGGAAACGCAAGGGTCGTGGCGCCTCATTCAGGCAAGAGGAAGCCGTCGAAGCATTCATCTAGTACAGGGTCTCCGTGTGGTCTATGTGCGTGTGTCTGTTAGAACAGCAGCTCGGCAAAAGCAGCTGGATGTGTGTGCGTTCACCTTTTCTCGAGCAAAAACCGGATATAAATATAAAAACACATATCGCATAAATAGATGAATGAACCTTACAATCAGCACTGCTCCCAGTAGCCCACACACCCTGAACTGAGAACTGACAACTCACTCAATGTGCAATACCGATATTCATTTGTGCAATAATGTAAAATCTGTAGTTTTTGGATATATACACACATGTTTTTGACCTTCTATTTTTCTTCTGCGTGCTCTACTTATCACCTTTGCTGCTGTAACACTGCAATTTCCCCACTGAGGGACTAATAAAGGATTAACTTTTCTTCTCTTATCTTATCTTGAATATTACTGGGCCTGATGAAACAAGAGAACGCATTATGTAACAAAATGTAACGCCGCATAACAAAACCACAACAACATGTTAAGTCGCTTATATTTGACAGACATGGCAGACTTTTGTGCAACTTCCAGCCCACGCATGGTCACATTTGGCTTCCACATTTGGCTTGATGGAGACAGCTCATCTGAATTTACTGTTTGTTTTATTGATGTTTGGATTGTTTTAAAGTGTTGGCTTGGATTGCAATGGTACTTTCTAAGGAGGTATTTTGCTGTTTTATTAATTCCAATAACATTGTCAACAATTACAACTGGAAAAAAATTCATTGCTTGCATTTCCATTGCTGTTTACAGAAGAAAAAAGTCCAAAGCGATGGTCAGTCTCCTACCCACCAGGCCTGTGGACTAAGAGAGGCCCTGTAGTGACATGGAGGCTAAAGGAAGTCCAGACATCCGGACCAGCACAGCAAACAGAAAGCCCATGGACTTTGTTGAGATAATGTTACACTGTTCTTGAATCCATTTTCTGAAAGGTGCTAACATGTAAATACTCAAATTAGTAGATACAGTTCTAGGCAAACGGTCTATAATTAAAAAGGTGCTTTCAGGGGCTGTCACTTTTTGTTCAAAATTTAAAACATTTCTTCAAACGAACTATAATGACCCGTTCTAATTCAGAATTTACAGTCCATACACGCAACAGACCATTACAAGTAGTTTGCAGCGGTCTTACTCTGTTCTCACCTGCCAGCTTGCGACAAGTGAGGCGGCGGAGGCAGCACAGATGAGCGGAGCGAAGTCAGTGTACAAGCTCGTGTGACACACTCGGCCGCAGCAGGCCTCTTGCCAGAAGCTCGTGAAAACGGCATCACTCGTAACGTAGCAAGATTTATATGCTAGATGTTAGACATGTGTAATGTAATGTTAGTAACATAACTAAAATGCGCATCATTGCAAAGTTGTTTGAACTTGATTTTTGGAAAAAAGTGACAGCTCATGCTTCCCTTGATTGCTCAGTCAACTAATTCATAGGTGATTCCATAAAACCCCTCAAAAACACAAAATATTGTACCATTATGCTGAAAACTAAAGGTGTCTACAAAGTGCTTATCTTACCAAAAGTCCCAAAGATTCACATTATTTAAAAAATTGAGAAAATAAATAGATAAGCTGTGACAGTACGCCTGAGTGATACTGCCAATATGGGGTCCAAAGCAAAGTAACTGTTTTCTGTTTATTGTTTGTTAGTTCCTACCCTCCTCTGTTTTCTGGATTTTGACTGTCTGGTTCAGTCTGGATTGGTTTGGTTAGGTTTTTGTTTCTTGTTTGTTTATATGCATGCTGATTTAATTGCAAAACAAAGCAATCATACCCTTTAAATTACACTATATTTAGTTGCTGGCTTATGAGTCATATATTACTAATGATGGATAGCTTTATGACTCTATTATTCAAAACACAACAATACACTCAGAAAAAAATACTTTATCTATGCATGTCCTTTCATCTGGAATGAAAACTATGTTGTATCCATGCATGCAAATATGCAATGAATGGTAACATTGGCCTAATGGGAAATAATACTGATACTGATTGAGATAAAAACATCAGCGGCCTTTTGGTGGAAAGACCAAGAGACTTGCCAGGAATAAATTATAATATCTAATATAAAAAAAAACAATACGACACCTAACCCAATCCAGCTACCACTGACCTTTTACTACTATGAGAGAGCTTCCGCCATCGTCCTCTCAGCAGCCAAACACAGTAGCTTACAGCCAACACTCATCCAGACAGAACCTCTCTGGGTCCAGAAGTGTAAATCCCACTTCAGGCTCTTCCTCTGGTTTAACTCTCTAGCTGTTTCAGTGATTTGGATATCTATTAATACTCCCTACGTTCCCACGCATTGCGGCTTCCTTTACACCTTGACTGTGTCCTCCTACTACTCCCACCACAACAATAACCTCCTTTTGTCTCTTTTCTCTTTTCTGCCAGAAGCGTGCATATTTGATGCATCAGAAACAACTGCAGCCTGCAGCTATGTCAGTGATGACAAGGAGTGAGGGCAAATGGCCAACAAGGGAAAACCTGATAGTTAATGGTTAACCTGATAATTGGGGCCAGCAGTGTGAGGGCAAACTCCACAAATATAGCACAAGCCACCGCTGACACAAGAAGAGAGTTTAAAGAAAAGGAATGAGAGGAGGGGGAGAGAATAAGAGAATAAGGGAGTGGACAGGGGGACAAGTGGTGTAGAAAGTTAAGAGCAAGAAAACAGGAAAGATCAAATGAAGAGGAGAGAACAACTGCAATACAGGGACGTACTAACAAGGGAAAGAGCGGGGGGGGGCAGAGGAAGGAAAGAAGGAAAAGAGGGAGTGAAAATAGGCAGAAATGAGGAAGTAAAAGAAAACAAAATGAAAGAAAGAAGATGGATTACTTGAACTCAGAGGGAATTTGACAGAAAATAACCTCTGGGCAAACACTCTTACTCATTGGACTTACACAATAATCTGCAAGTCCACTACACTCTCTGCATGACATTATTAAATCAAGGGAGTGAAATAAGAGGTTATAAAAGTTCAATAAGACTGTTGGCAAATCTGTTTACAACCCATATTGGTAAATCTTCCAAGAATGCAAAATTAATAAACTGCATTAGACATCAAAACAATGGTTTGAGTCAGATGTGTATGCAGATGTAGATGGAGGTTTTTGATGTGGCATTACAGCCATTTTGATTTTTTAAGATTAATAAGATAGCAACTGCTGTACCTTGGCAATAGCACACCACATTTATTGATGGCAGAAGAAAATACCAGTTGGGTTGGTAATAAAACGTTTAATAAACCACACTGAAGATAAACCTCAGGGTCAGGTAAATAAAACGCTCTTCCATGAGTGCATTACATATTATAAGGACTGAATATTAGTATACTATATCAATTAAAGCAATATAAACTGATTTATTTAGACACGTGGAGGCAACAGAACAAGCTGTAAACAAAACACTGATAAGAGTTGAGAGGGTGAAGTTGTTAGCTAACAGTTGCCTATTTACACATTAATCAGTCAGAGCAACGTTAGCATTGATTTAAAGTCATGTCTCTGGCCTCCTGATGACTATACAGTGAGTGCTATTATTAGTAATATTCACTCATCTTCTGTTTCGGTACCCACCAACTACTGAAGTGATTATTAGGCTCTTTAGCTGATATATGTTTAACTATGTTCACTGGTAGCTAGTTGCTAAGTGGGTTTTAAGTGGTAAGCTAAGAGCTTTTTAGCTAAAAAAAAAACGCTTAAAAACCACTGACATCCTGCTGCAGCTGGACACAGGATTGGCCATAAAACCAAGACAATAGGCTGAAGGGCGCTAAAGAGGGTAACTCTGCAAGTGACAACACTTACATTACACATAGTCACCTGACACATTGTTAATGTAAAAGTATTGATTAGTGCAGCTTTAAGGCATGTTTAATTTGTTTAATAAAGAAAATATGACTGCCTTCTTACTGGTTGGTGGTATGGGTATATCACTATGGTCCATACAAACAAGACCAGTATAGTTTAGCCAAACTTAACCCAGTCCAAGCCTTGCTGCTTGCCAAGCCAGTACCATGCTAACCTTTGATCAATCTGATACGGCGCAAACAAAGGCAATACCAATAGGTAACATGACATGCCATGTGACCTAAATTCTTATAAGGTGGTGACTCTTTTATGTTAGTCAAATTGACCTTATAAGCTAAGGCGGCAAGCCACATGATATTGGAATGCCATAGGGCAGTGAACTTTAGGTATTGGAAATTTCCTAAACCTCAAGTAGCCCGAGGAAGTCCGTGACAAGATTAGCCATTTTAAATTAAGACATACTGAAGAAAAGAGGCTGACATAACTGAGAGCTCTATTATGTACAGCTGCATTTCTGAAAATACTGAGCTGTGAACTTAGAGTAACCATTTTTCCTATACGGAAATGCCATTATGGTGTTGTAAAATCAAACCCCATTCACTGACCAAACTTGCAGCAAAGTCCACAAATTCCCTGTGATTTCATCACCTGGTTGTAGTCACATAAAAAAAAGGGAGGCCTTCTTTGCCCTCCAAAATCTCCATGTCAAAGAAAAAACAGGGCAATAGGCCAAAACTAACAAATTAGCTCATTGAAATGTAAGGCGCTAAATGTCGCAGCACTCAGAGGAAACATTCTCTCACTTTACCGGGTGAACAACAATCTTTTTAGCGTCCGAAACATTAGAAAATAGTTTCCTTTCAGTGATATCAAATGGTTACTGGACAATTGCTCCCTTAGCTGAGGTTTGTGTGGCATACCGGAAATATCTGAAACTGTAGTCTGTTGCTATGCTGAGACAAAGGCCCATGTTAAATAAAAATCTGCTCTTCCCAAGGGCATCTCTTGTTGTTAATTTCCTTTTTGAAACAAAACTGTTAAAGGTCTACTCGTGTTATGACATTTCAATGAATTACATCACATGGTCTCTGTTAACATAGATGCGGCAGTAAACTAGGGCAGCAACCATCTGACCGTCTTCTCCTTACTGTTATTCTGGAGTGTGTTCACTCTGTCTAGTACAGGATTGATGGCATACAGGCTTAATTTTTGTGACTCTCCTTGCTTGATGGCTTGAAGACTAACATCAGCATGTGAAAATAAAAAATAAAAAATGTATTTTACGCTCAATGTAACCAGTGACCCTGGTCAAAGAGAAATGCTCTCTGCTCTTGGAATGAAAACAATAAAATCTCCACTGAACATTTTTAGATTACATTTTGTATTGGGACTTACAAGAAGGATCCTTTAATTCTCCATTTTTTAACTTGGACTTTGGAGGGAAACCATAAGGGTTTCACTAAGGTGAAAGCTCTGTGAGTAGGGAGGTTATTTGAGCAGGAGACACTAACAGCCAAAAGTACAGGATAAGCCCGCTCGGAATGCAACTCTAGTCCATAACTGTCTTCATCCTCTCTGAAGGCAGAAAGGTGAATGAGGCGGTGGATTGAGGAGAAAGAAATACTGCTGTTCAGGATTATGTACAACGAAGCCTGTCGCAATTATGTGTCAATGTGTCATCATTAAGATGCTACAATCAAGGGAATCTTAAGCCAATGTTAAAATGTTTTGACAATCAGAATGCAAATTAGATGCATTTCCATGAGCTGGGTCAGCAAAGAAAGTGTCTCCCTGAGCAAAAAAACACATTGGCAAAAAAAAAGAGTTTGGCTGTCAAGACCTCACTGCTATTGGGCAGATTCTTTTGTTGCAGCTCATATGAGACCATATTTCTTGCTTTCCAAAGCAAAATGATGAGAGAGAGGGGCCAACAACAGGTCTCTGGATTTATAGCAGAGTCTCCCCTACACGTGCAACATTGTGTTTGACAGCTCTGAAGAAAGTTATACTGGAGATAATTTACAGACAGCATCTGTCTACATTAATAAACTGTCTGGAACTACTTTTTTGTTACGTACAACAGTTTTAGAACAAGCTATTTAAAGTAAATCTCTGTGCAGCAGAGTGAGAGGTTTATTTGGAGCAGGCTTATATTAGAGACAGCCTTTAATTCTTATGCCCTCTGTTTGATATAAAGTATATTTGGTCATATTCTAGTACGACGCTTCCATATTATTCAGATCTGCAGATTAGCTGTTGCCACCTTGTGGTATGTTACTACAAGAAAGAAATTAGACTAAATCGCAATTATTTGTATTTGTATACAATTAATCATCCACTAAAATGCCATGATTGTAACAGCTGTATTGTGACGACCACATATTAACAGACAACCCTTCCAAAATACAACTCCATGAAAAACATTTATTACAGACACTCATGATTTCCTCTTCTGATTACAGTTTCCAGTCGTTCTGGGACTGTACAGCTGCCAACCCCTTTGTTAGGCAGGTAATAATAGTTATAATGGAAGCATTAAGCCAAGTATCAGTTTATCTTCCTTGTGTGGGGGACTCCTCCCAGCTTGTCTAGACTGCCAAGTATGCAGGTGTAAATCAATACCCAACCCCCCACCCACCAGACCCCCGACCACCACCACCCTATTCAAAGTTCACATTTAAACATCGCAAGAATTTGGAGAGTATTAATCAGCATGCTCTCTGCAAGCCTTACAACAGTAAAACAAACATTCATATCAACACCAAAATAAACATGATAGCGCAGACAGAAAGCTGTCAGATGTGAGAGCAACGCCTCATAAAAACCAGGCAATTGTGATAGTGGACACGGTTCAGGTCCGGGGCAGGGGCTAGGGAATAATAAACCGAAGTGATGGATCTTGAGTCCGTGCTTGAAAACAGACTTTTCACATTCCCTGATGTGTCTTGGCAAGCTGTTAAAAGGAGAGGAGCTCTGAAGGAGAAGGGCCTGGCACTCAGGGAAGCAGAAGGGCCTCTTACTGAAGGAGGAGAGCCCGACTTTTTCCACGATCAGTGACGAGTGTTAAAAATTATGAGCTACATTTCTCTTTTCAGTTCTGTCGTCACTGACAAGATTCTAATGAAGTGGGTGATAAAGGATTGATAAATAATAGTGCCTGTTAAAAAATATTGGCTCAAAGAAGTTGTTGCAGGGTAAAAAATAGTGAGGTCTAACCATCTACTGTCTGAGGTGATGTGGACACACACATTGTCTTACATCATAGGACATAAAAACTTTAATATGTAAACATCAGCTGTACAGTAACACGTATTGTAAGTGTAAGACATAGCTTAACCCTTTATAGGGCACTAATTGAAATACTTAACATAGCAGAGTATATTATAAGACTCTATTCCTTTGTTTGTTTTCAATAAATAATAAAAGACATACATAAACTTTGTAAGATTGTAACACTGATACAACAAAGGGGTAAAAGTACACAATACTATACAAAAAGGTCTGTGACTATCTGGGACGTAGCCTTCTTCTATGATTGGCTGGGAGAAATCATGTGGTTCTGCTGCCTCGCGGAGAGGCGGGAGAGCCTCATTTTGACATGTCTGGAAGTTACCAAATATGATCACTTGCCCGATAAAGGGTTAAAACAGAAACTAGGGCATAGACGTGGACAATGGATGCTGTAAATCAGATGCAGGATGAAGGACAGTGGAATGTGGCATGTGGGACACAGAACAAAGGTTTTTACAGTGCAGTTCAGGAAGAAGTGTCTAGGGTGGATATTATGAAGGCATGGAAGCTTCTTCACTATGGTGCAGAATTAAAAGACAGCAGCTTTGTGTGTGTTGCAGTTGCAGAGTCAAGTGTCACTTTCAGATTTCCCACAACAACCTCAATGTTTAAAAGGCCTCTAAATCAAAGCAAGGTATCACAGCTACGCACATGGATACCTGATGATCCGTACTTGCACACACGTGCACATGTAGGCCATATGGAGACTTAGTATCAACCAGCCACACTTTTTATCTCTGGTCTCTGGCAAGTGATGTCGAGTGTTTACTTTCATAAAGGTGTCAATCTCCAACACATGACTTGTCAGCTGATAATACTTCTGACAATCAATGCAAATACCGCGCGACTCTGCACTTACCACTGTAGACTCTGCACAGAAGTTTACTCAAAGACAATTAAAAATTAAGACGCATCATTTACATGCATGGCTAAACTGATTTGGTTTGTACACGGGGCTAATTAAAGAGCATAAAAATGAAAAACTGCAATACAGAAATCTGCCGTCTTTAAAGGAGGATGAAGTCTAAGTATAAAAAGTATATGAAATAAGGAATTTCAATCAAAACAATCGTTCCTTAAAGAACTAAGACAAATGGAAGGAGTGGATTTGAGATTGCATATCCAAAACGTGTTGAGTTCTAAATGAGACGCCAGCTCGTTTACATCTGTAAAAACCTTTCATCAACCTCCATATCCTCAGCCAACAGGTACGAGCAGAGATGTTAAACAGACTTATATAAGCTGGTTGAGATAAGTGTGTTTAGGCTTCTTTGTAGAGGTCCTGTCAAATTCAGGCATGTGTATATGTGTGTGTGTGTCGTGTGATGGATGAGCAGTAAATAACACAGAAATAGCTGGTGGGTAATTTGCCAAGCAATACTATTCACTATATATAGAAATCAGACTTTCAATACAGTGAGTTTTGATAAGATGAGTTGAGAATGTTGAGGATAGGCTGTGGAGAAATGTAAGCTTAAAAAGTGTGTGTATAAAAAAATACTTAATAAAGTAGTGGAGTCTAAATGTCATGGGAGGATCCTCCAGCTCTGGTTTGACTTGGGCTTCCCACTCGAATGCCAGCGGTACTGCGTGAGCTGGACCGACTGGGCAATCCAGGCTAAGCCAACTAGCACGCTACAGCTGGTGCACTGCCACGGTTTTCGGGGTAAAACCTGCGCTCTAGAATTTATGTTGCATGGCTGCATGTAGCAAGCACAAACTTACTTACTATTTTGACAGTAATTTTTTAGGTCACAGGGCATCCTGAACAAACGTCCTGTACCAAACGGTTCGGACGAATACACATACTGTCAAACCCCTAAAAGTATTGCACTGCTATCAGAAATGTAGTTCTATAGATGAATGAAAGCCAGTGAATGCCATCCTCTCCATTGGCTTCCACAAATAATCGTGGGTGAGGCAGTGGTGGTGACGAGAAAGAAGTGGTCTCAGAGCAGTGGCCAGGCCAGAGATTAGCCACTGTGATAAAAGGAGAAACTCTCACAGGCAGCCTAACGGTGTGGAAATTGCCTCTTGAATGAGGTCCTTCAGATCCAAGCACAGACATAAGCTTCCATTCAGACCCCTATTATCCAATTCAATTCCATCTGTCTATTGATTCAGTTTAACACATTCTGCCGCTTATCTAATAGTGCTCGATTCTTTCCTATTCAGTGTCATAGAAAAGTTTTCTAAGGAGGTTTTAAGGCTGGCATTTTTAACGGCAGTCAATCAAGCACAGACTGGCAGGGCAAATTAAATATTCACTTCTTCCATGAGATAATAAACTTTTTCTGGTGTTACCCCAGAGCTCATTTTAAACTGATTACTGTGAAACAATCTTGCAGCATCCTATAAGACATGTCACACCATGTCTTTGACCAATAAAACAGAGTTAGCCTTTTCTTCAGATTGAAACTGAAACTCTAAACTATATACAGTTAAGATATGATAATGATGTTCTTTTCAAAGAGTTGTCAACACTGACTGCTAATCTTCCAAATGGGTTGCACATCATACAACGCAAAATGGAATAGTCCCTTCACACCCATGATCCCCAACCACACACGAGGTTTCACCTTTTTTCTACCTGATTATACCTCTCCTCTGCACTGTATGGGTGTGTGCAAGACTGTGCTCGATTGATATCTCCCTCACTCTGTTGTAGGGCTGCACGATTATGGACAGAGTGATAATCACCATTATTTTGTTCAATATTGAGATCACGATTATTTATCAGGATTACGTTCTGCAGCCTGTGGTGTTTTTTCAGATGGCTGAACAATTCAGTTGTGTTGTTTTGCGACACAGGCACGAGTCTCATGCACTCTGATTTGCTCTTGCTCAACATCACCTACACTACACATTACACTTCACTACACTATACATTGAGGGACATTTGACTTTCCTTCTGCCCGACTGCTCTCTGTTGGATATTACTCATCTGTTCTGGACTGCAGCAACAACCTCTAGGAAGGTTTTTTAAGCATTTTAAGGAGATATGAAGACAGAAAAACTGGCTACAGATTGATTTTTATGTTGTTATGTTATGTTTTATGTTATTCGTCACAGTTTGATTTGTAGCTATTTAACAGATGCCTTTATCCACAGTTTTCGGCAGGTGTTTGAGGCTGTTTCCAGCAGAAGTGCTCTGATAAACCCCACTGTACACTAGCTGTCCAGCAGCAAACAGCAGACAGACAAAGTTAGCAACTAGATGTGAACATAGTGAAGTATTTAGCAGATAAACAGCCAGATATTTCCCGCAGGACGTAGTGGAGACCAAAAACAGAGATAAAGAAGATTCACTATGGACTTACATCGATTAGGTGGCCAAAAACATGAGTCCAAATAATTGCTAAATTGCTCCATAGCTGGTGGGTGTGTAAACAGGCAACTCTTTGCTAACATGTTGGTGGTAATATGTTAGTGTTGTGTTTCCGCTGCCCCCAAGTGGGCCAGGTTCAACAAAAGAGACAGGGAATTTGTCTCCATCTGCATTGTAAGTGGACAAACGTTTAGGAACAACATACAGAAGCATTATAACTAAGAGCATTTCACTGTAACAAACCAAATATTTTAATCTTACACCAAGTCATTTCACAATCCATGTTTTGGTCCATATAAAGACAGAGAAGAGGGTTGCATAGGGACAGGTCCATGCAAATGTTTAAACTTTTACCGCAGTCTGCCCCCATTATAAAATTACACCAAATGTGAAAACAAAAAAGAGACTCGTTTTTCCACCCACTACCTGGCATCCACTTATGAGCGAAAAAAACAGGGCTTTGTGGAAAACAACTGTGTCTGACAGAGAAAGTGACTCATCCCTCGTTCCATCTCTCGCTCTCTCCTTTCCTCTTTTCTAGTTTCCAGCTCCGGCACATCCTGTACATAAAAACATAGCTGAACTTGAATGAGAACACGGACACCAACACTGTGCACAACACGTTTACCCCTCTGTTCCAAGAACTGATGGTGGCGGACTAAAAAAATGTCCAAATGTCATTTATTACAGAGTACATGAACAAGTTGGTTAAGTAAAAAAAACATAGGAAATGAAAAAAGAAAGAAAGAAACCGCATTCCATGTATTATTTACTGCTAATACTATTTGGTTGTCTATTTTAACATCGGTAGCATTGTAACTGCCATTGCTTTACATCTGTATGTGGAATTGTTCTGTGCTACTGTGTGTTCTCTTTCATCATGCTCTCACTCTACCCCCCTCAATTGGCTCCTTTCTATGGCTCTACTCCGAGCTCCCTCCGGATGTTCGAGCTCCTTACCCTGTCTCTAAGTGTGAGCCTGGCAACCCTTGTGAACCCTTATGATTCATAAAGTGGCAGTTAAATCCGCAAACATCATGTTAAAGAATGGATATGTTAATTGTTCCATCGGACCATTTCCAACGACGCCACAGGTTGCCACATTTGTCTCCACATTTGATAGTTTGCAAGAACCACTCCACAATGCATACTCAAATCAAATCAAATCAAATTTTATTTATATAGCGCTATATCATAACAAAGTTATCTCATAGCACTTGTAAATATAGAGCAAGTCCAAGCAAACTCTATATCTACAGACCCAACAAT
>JAVQJF010035936.1:0-32451 GCA_036023855.1 Gadopsis marmoratus | reverse complement strand
TTATTTTCAATTTTAATTCCAAAACCCACCAAACATTTTAGCATTAAAAAAAAAAGTTTTTTTTTTATTTGCCCCCCCCCCCCCCCGAGTGGCCAACGAAAATAATAATTTAATTCAGGTTTAAAACAACTGACTTAAGAGAATCTCAGAAGAAATGCAGGAAAATTAAAACCTCTCAGTTGGGTTCATGGCTACTGTTCAGCAAACGTAGTCTCACTTTAAGGACCTGTGGACTACAGGTTGTTATGGAGAACTCAAATTCAAAACCTCGTTATTTCATATCCAAACCAACTCCCAAATACAAATTATTTTTGGGATGAATATCACAAAGTGTTTTTTATTTGATCCTCTGAGCCCAAAATTAACTTGAAATGACTCAAATTTGATATTGAGCAAGCACTCAAATTAGCTCACAATTTGGTGTTTTTTTGTCACTATGATGAGGCAGTTAAAGGAGGAACACTGGGATTGGCTATCTGTCTTGTAGTTATCATCCATATGTGAATATCGGGTTTGTTTTGAAAGTACATCAAGTTCTGCCACAGATCCATGGCACAAACTGCAGGACTGAGTCATAACCTCTAACATTAGCTCAGTAATGTTAGGTCTGGTGTTCATGCACCTCAAACCAACATGAATTATAATCTGTGTGGAGACCGAGGCCTCATTCCAAACCACTAAAAGCCTCTCTCAAGATTTAGTGACCGCCTAGTTGATCCGGGCTCTTTTGGAATAGAAAAATATCCCATCAATTTCTCTGCTTTATTTATATCATAGTACAGAACATTTCAAATACTCTTTTCTGTATAACAGTAAATGCTGTTTCTCTGATTAAAAGAGAAACATACACAGTCTGTTACACGTGTCCTCCCTCTCTCTGTTTAGGCCAGCAAGAGTTTTGAGAGTCTGTTGATCCCTCAGCTGCCATGCTCCCCTCCTGATGTCGAGGCCATGAGGATCTACCTCATCTTGTCTGAGTACCCGGCCCTGCTGGACTCCAAGAACTACATACGCCTCACTATCCCCCTCGCAATGGCCATCCTCCGGCTAGATGCCAACCCCAGCAAAGTATTGGGTATCATACTTGCATGCACACACTACAAGTTTCATTGTACTGATCACGTCATTTGAGATCGTCTTTGGTAGCTAATAACACAGAACTTCATGTCATTCCCTGCGGCACCATGTGACATCACACCACATGAGCATCCTCATCCACATCGCCTGCGCTTAGTTTGGTATCCCGATGAATATTTAAGATACACCACCAAACAAGAAAATGGTTCCAGAAATGTGCGTAACATCACCACACAGCTAACAGCCTGACTGATGATGGATTTACACAATGACACAGTGCCGTCATTGTGTAAGGAATCAAGAACAAACACACACGCTGAAAAACTCACCTCTGGATCAACTTGAACCTTCTTGCAATTTATTTATCACTGTTTAAGCATAAAATGTTAAAATAAATACTTTTCAAGTTGATCCCGGGCAAATCAGATAATTATATATTGGCAGGCATGATACAAATTTGGATAACACTTTTTGACAGTCACTCCTTAAAGGCTTTCATGGTGTTTCCACTTGCTGGTACACATGGAAAGTGACAGAAGTACTTGTGTGAAGACTGGAAAAAAGAGAGCTAGAGAGAGAAGTTCTCACCTCTGCACACCTGGCCGACCGCTGCGCGAATGTTGGATTATCAGTTTTGGAAAAAAATGTGGAACGCAGACCCTCTAAAGGTGTGATGGGCGTGGAGTGTCAGATGCCGTACGAACATCCGACAAGAACTTCGTTTGTAGCATACAAACACATTTACACTAGAAACACATTTGTTCCCTCTGAGTGTTCAAAAATACTGACAGATCAATGAAGAAGCGTGTCTTGCGGTTGTAGTAAAATCGCGAGTGAGGTTCTTGCTCTGTAAATTAATTGGAGCTTTTTCTGCAGATAACTGGTGGTGTTTTGTGGACGGCAATGCGTTCACCAGAATGGTCGACATGTACAAAAGCATCATTGTGTTCATGCTAACGGGAGGCAAGACACTGCTTGTACCAGTGTTCTACGAGAACTATTTTGTCGCCACGCTAAGGCTGCTGGAGAAACTCCACAAGGTATCCATACAGGTCACCTGTCACCTACTGCACCTACTGCAAGCCCACAGTTCTACATTGATTCTCAGTACAGTCTGAGGAGGAAATGTATTTTTCCTGGTCCTTATCTGTAGCCTGCTGTGCACCTTGATATTTCCTGGAGTTGAGGCAGGTGTTTGTTCCATGTTACCAGGTAAACTTGAAGGCCCGCCATGTGGAGTACAACCGCTTTTATATCCCTGACATCACCAGCCTGGTGGACATCCAGGAAGACTACCTCAAATGGTTTCTGAGTAAAGCTGAGATTGTTAGTACAGTGCTTCACTTCCTTCTTACTTGACAACTGCTGAATCTATACACACACGTACACATGGACATTTCAAATCAGGTCAAATTACTTTGTTTTCTACCTCATTTGTTTTTCTAGAAAGTGGGATCATCCTCCCCTTCACAGGTACTTGATTTAAATATTGAATTTGAACATTTAAAATATTTGATTATATTTGACCCCCTTTTTTTTAAATATTAGTGTAAGAAATGCTTTACCTAATTTTCCTTGCAGAGTGACTTTCCCTCAGTGAACCTATGTGCCTACCCGTTCATACTGAATGCTCAAGCCAAGACAACCATGCTGCAGACTGACGCTGAACTGCAAATGCAGGTACCTGCTGTTAATGTGGAAGTAGTTGACTTGTGGTTTTGTACAGTTAAATCACTGATCTTGGTTTAAAGATGGAAAAAAAAAGGTTGTCTTCTTTCTCATTTTTTCCCACCTCAACCTTTGACTGTTACCAAGATGGCAGTAAGCGGTGCAAACCTACACAATGTCTTTATGCTGCTCACGCTGGAACCCCACCTTGCTAGGAACCCTTACTTGGTGCTCCATGTGCGTAGGAACCATTTAGTAAGTGACACACTACGTGAGCTCACCATGTACTCTGACGTGGACCTCAAGAAACCGCTCAAGGTGAGAGCTTTTGAAGGTCACTGTAGATCTGTAACTTTGATAAAATAAAACATTTTTCCCTCTGTACCTTTTGTGATCTCCTCTCCTTCCTCTAGGTGATCTTTGATGGAGAGGAGGCCGTAGATGCAGGTGGAGTAACAAAAGAGTTCTTCCTGCTGCTGTTAAAGGAGCTGATGGATCCTGTATATGGGATGTTCACTCATTACAAAGAGTCCAACCTGCTGTGGTTCTCAGACAAAGTAAGTCAGTCTGCAGAACAACACTGTGTTCTGGAAACATATTAGCTTTTAGCCTATTGCAGTAAGTCTATAAAGGATCTACAGAATGGGTGTTATTTGACCACAGCTGTATTTTCCAGGAAGAGAGACTGTTTCTGGCATTACATGTAGTGATACGTATGTCAGTGGGAAAATCGAGGTTTAAAAAACACATAAGGGAACGTGTCTTTAAACTTTAAGAATCACTTGTTAGTCCAATGATAGTGATCCTGCAGTGAAACAAAATCATCATTTATAACCTTTTTTTTATTATATATATAATATACTATATTTACTCAGACATTATGGAACAGTGAAATGTCTGACATACATAGATAGACATACAAATTTAAAATGTGTATTTATGTGTACTTATACTCAAAACGTTCTAACTTGAGGATGTTAAATGGAATTGATTACCCATTTATTTTCAGGGACATGCTCACCAAACCTAGTTGGTTTTTTTTAGCCTGAGATTTGGATTAAATGTTTCAGTTATTCAGGTCCAGTCTTTTGTTCATGAACAGAAAGCTATAAAGTAGTTGCAGAATTATCATCAAGCAATTCAAAAAGCATGTAAATACCTTTTTTATTTTTATTTTTTATCTTTGAATAATACATTTGTGAATTTATCCGCCTGGCATCATCTTGACATTTTTAAGCTTGAGAGATGTGAAGTCGTCAGTTATGTTCAGCCAGACTACACTTGTTTTCTTAGATGTTTAGACAGGCACAACTGAGAATTTAGTAAGAAAGGCAATAGTAAAATAATTTCCTCGTGGGCGTTTCCAGTGTTTTGTCGAGGAGAACTGGTTTCACCTGATCGGGATCATCTGTGGTCTGGCCATCTACAACTCCACAGTGGTGGACCTCCACTTCCCTCTGGTTCTCTACAAGAAGCTGCTTGACGTCTCACCGACTCTGGAGGACTTCAAGGAGCTCTCACCTACAGAGGCCAGGTAAACTGTCCTCTGAGCTTTAAAGGAGAGGGAGTGCAGTGTAGGACATCTTGACAGCAACGTGTAGAATAGGTTCTTTTTTCTAAAATTCACATTGATGGTAGCTTTATTTGTATTTTCTTGAGACGTTGCACCTGCTGCAAACATTTTTATCTTGATTGTGTCCACCTCTTGTAGCAGGTCCAAAATAGGGAACCTGTTGGGATTAGTTGTGCTCATTTTAAAGAGAAAGAGCCTCAAAGAGAAATTCTTGCCACCTGTTGTTCCACAAGTGTAACTGAATAGTGTGAAATTGCAAAGCAGCAGACAGAAATCCTGTTGTGCTCAAACGCACAAATAAAAAATTGCTCTTCAAGTCTGTAATCAGGGTGCAACAGTGTGTCACCCGCTTACATAACCAGTGTTTGTTTTTTGTTTTTTTTAAAGTAGCAGTGAATTTGACTGCCGCTGGGAAATTCCTCTCTATTGAATTTAGAACAGGAAGAATCAGCATTTCCACAGTGACTTATTGTGTCCAGTTGACTATTGATTTTGAGATTAATCCTCTGAAAGCTACATGTGGTTCTGCACGGCCTGTAGTGTTGCTATTGGCGACAACCTTAAAGGACATGAGCTCAAAAAACATTCCACATGCTTTTATTTTGACTGTCTTCAAAGTTTGACGGACTAAAGTCAGCACAGTGGTTATCTCACGCTGCCAAGGAAGAGATGACATTTAAAATTGTAAGATTTTTTTTTTGTATTTGACCATTTGTATTGTCTTACAGCGCAAAATGACCTCATCCCAGTAGTTGGGGTCAAATTGGTATTTGATCCTCTTTCGCTAATTATCATTTCCTTTGCCAGCCCACTTGTCCTCTTTCCATGTTTCCTGTGTTTTGATGGTAAGTATCCAGTGTGTTCTTTGCAGGAAAACTAACACGACACTCCCTCTGAGTCATCTCCTATTGTATTGTCAGCTAATATGTTACCACTTCACTCTTAACCTAAAAGACAATTTCAGGCGTTCTCCATCTGTTTGATCCATACAGCAGTAGGACAGGCACAGATGATCCCTGGTTTTCATTTTAAAAGTCAAACGGGCACAGATTTAATCCTGCGACAGCAGGTGAATGCAATAATCTGTGATATGGTAGAAAGAAATCTGAGGTATGATCTCACAGAGCCGCAGATATTTCTGAAATGATGAAGGCGTTATTTCAGCTATCAACAATCATGTCCTCCGCTATGCATGATGATATATGCATGAAGGAGCTATTTTTCATATGAAATGTACTAATTAGTTTCTGATCTCATGGTCGTGCTACATGTGAAAATGTTTAATGATGGTGATTCTGGCCTGTCAATTGTTTTAAACACCACACTAATAAGATTCTGAGCTTGTATTTTTCCCTACCATCAGGATCGTGTGTTGATAGCGTTGCTCCGTCCCGACATCCATTCCTTATGTTTGTTCTTCTGCAGGAGTCTACAGCAACTTCTAGACTATGAAGGAGGTGATGTTGAGGAGACGTTTCTGCTCAACTTTGCTGTAAGTAACTTTAAAGGATAAGGCTGGATTTTTCTTATTGTCCCACGAAAAGACCAAAAGCAACAATGTGTTAATTCGTCTCTTGATACTTTCCGACTTCCCTACCCTGTCCGTGGCACCCAGCTCCAAGCCCTCATAGAAAAAGGGACAAAAATGTAGTTTCATTTTTGAAAGAGGCAAAATAATGTCCTGAAACTGCTGGGCACTGTAGCTTTTTGCAAACTTTACTCACACAGGAGTAAAAAGTGTATTTGTTGGGGACTATTTTCAGCTGCAGATTAATACACATACTGTTTAAAGCACTATTGTATAAAGGGAACACTTGAATGTTTACAGCAGCAGTATAATGTTTGTGGTAGTGGTGGGTGACACCACAAAATTTGGTCCTGATCTGGTACCAAGAAATACAAAAACCAGAATCGCCAATATTAATGCGATACTTGTAATTATTAAACGCAGCTAATGTACTATTATGTCTTCTAAGTTTGATGCATCACTAATAGGCTGCTGAATACGTTTTTATTATCACTTATTTGAGGAACATTATGCATTTCTTTTACCGTTCTCTAATCACATGCATGTTAAAAAACAGTTGTTACTGGTACGTAACAAAAACATTTGTGTGAATTCTTTGAACTAACGAGGTGAGCGCTGTGCACGTGCACACAAAAGCAAATAAGTAAATGGACTAAGAGGAGCGTTCATGTTCATGATCTAATGTTAGATGGATCTAGTTTTTTTGCTGGTTTTGATATTATAAAAGCTACTCAAAACACTTGCTAGCTGAATGGATACAGCAGATGGCACATGGCCACATCGTTGCAACGATTCCAGCTGGTGACCTCTGTTGCATGTCATAGCTCTCTCTCTCTACCCCCATTTCCTCTCTGCCTCTACCTGTCACTATCCAATAAAGTCAAAAACCGTAATAATACATTTAACAAAAACACTTAGTATTGATTGGCACACACCTTGTATGTGGGATTCTGCAGTGTTCATGTTCGTCGTAATGATGAGTGCAGCGTTGTGGCTGAATTATGTGTTTTTAATAGTTTTTGTACAACATTGGAGGTCTACAACAGACAATTCTTGTTTGTAGTATTTGTAGTATGATTGTTGGTTTTGGTCTTTTTATGGGATTTGTTGCTAATAAGAAAAATGTGTAATTTCACCAGACTTATCGTTGAATTATGAGCAAGCTACTCCCTGCAATGTCTACACTTAACTCCTGAAACCTCATAATCATACTTTCTAATCTAAGACTATTCGTTGTGTTCAGATCACGAGGGAGAACTACGGGATGACAGAAGTCAGGGAGCTCATTCCTGGAGGAGAGAGCGTCAGCGTGGACAAAAACAACAGGTGAGGCAGCTCCACAGATCAAATGTGTACTGCACATAGTTTTAGGCAACAATTTCAGCAGATTAGATCTTCATTCACTTGATTTCCCGTTTGAGATTACCTTGTTTTATGAATATGTTTAATGCTCTACACTCTGTTCTTTCTGAAAAGATCAACAGTTTTTTATATATCTATTTTTTGCTCCACTGAGATTATCATCCTCACACAGCTGGCAGCCCGTGTCCCATTGTTGCAGCTGAAGGTCATGTTCTGTGCTGAAAACATAGAAAACAAAGACTGGCATTTTAAGATTTTAAGATTAAGGTGTTTTAATCATTCGATGTGTCTTTCTCCACCAACACCACCCTGTTTCTTAACCTCGTCCTTGTGCCAGTGGCATTGTTTACAGTGTTATGTGGAGGAGTTCGCAGAGAGTCGTGAGGCAGGCGGTGTCAACATGTCTGGCTGCTGGCGCTGAACAGATGGCGAGAGCGGCAGTGACCCAAGTTGTTCCTGCAAAATCCCCTCAACACTCAGATATAAAACTGTAATAACAGATATAATGATAATTGTTGTTGCTGTGGTTTAAAGCGTCCACACAACACACACTGAAGGAGACATGAATGTTGATTTAGACTAAATGGTAGCTTGTCAGACAGATCATTTCCTGTCTTTGTGTTTGACTTTGGCGTTTGTGAATTCTGTGGGTCTATTTTATTGGACAATATTGTTTCACAAGGTGTGATGTACATCTGTGTATTATATTTTTGAGGTTATTGAGGTGTTCAGGGACAGCACTGTGTGGGTTACATGGAGCTATAGCGCAGGTTTTCTCTTCCCTGCAAGCCCAACTTACTTCCTTAAACTCAGTGAAAAAAAACCCAGATTCTTGGAGCATCTCGCTTCCTTATTTTCAAGCTTTTCCTGTTTTAACAGGATGTTGTGAGGCATGTAACAGAGCAAGTCATCATTTGAAGTTGATCGTAACACACACACAGATTCAGACACAATGGAGGAGGAAGCAAATGTTTACAGTCACACCTGGTAGTCTGAATAAATTCTTGCCTTTATAAACTGATTTGTGAGGATGCAGCTGCAGTGCAGAACAAATTAATGATCTAAATGTTTACTCTGTGTGTGTGTGTGTGTGTCAGGAAGGAGTTTGTGGAGGCCTACCTGCGCTACGTGTTCACAGACTCGGTGAGCGAGCAGTACTCTGCCTTCTCTTCTGGTTTCCTGAAGGTGTGTGGGGGCGAGATCCTGTCGCTGTTCCAGCCCTCTGAGCTGATGGCCATGGTGGTGGGCAACAACAACTACAACTGGGAGGAGATGGAGAAGGTCCGTATGTGGTTTAAAAAGCTGCACATGTAGTGTTTGTAGCAGCAACGTGTCCCAACAGTTCTGACTTGGCTGCAAACTGTTTGCTCTGGACACATTTACGGTCCTGCAGCAGAAAGTACAAACCGTTTCCTGTTCCTGGTCAGAGCTGTCTCTATTAGCTGCCTTTTTTATTTATTTTTCAATGGTCTGAACACACAGTTGGACTAGAATGACTAAGTGGAAATCCCTAAGTGATGCAAGAGTTTGCAAATGAATAAATTGTGGATGTGATGATGAGCACGTTTCATTGGACAGAGTTGGAATTCTGACTTTGACGTGACCAACATGTGGCAAGTCGGTTACAGTGCTCAGAATATAACTGGGGAAAAAAGGGTGTGAACAAAAGCACATGACTCATGATATCATGCTAACACACTTGGGATGGGATCATTTGTTCAGCAGCTGCAGGTTTGTTTTCTTCTTGTTCAGCACACTAAAAGGAGTTTGTAGTTTTTGTTTTAAGGACGTTTTTTAACCAGGAAAGCTCAGTGAGGCTAAACACTAACATCAGCACTGAACGCAAAGGACAGCTGAGGATCATGAGAATGTGATGAGTTTTGCAGGTATTTGGTCATAAAACAAAGTATTGGACATAGTCAAATGTTGACCTACTGGCGCTCTACAAAAATTATCAGGGGATCACAAAAGCCAGTAGGCTTCATCCACTGGGGACAATGAAGCAAAAAACACACAAGAGCAGAATGATAATGTGAGATCGATAAAATGACAGCAATAAATATACCAGAGCAAGGGTAAAAAATATGTGAAAATGCTTAATATATATTTAAAATGTCTAAATAAAATCATTAATCATGACATATCCTTTTTTATTTATTAGTTTATATGATAGGGGCACTGTTCATTGATCAACACAGAAAACACTGTAAATGAGTTCATTTTCATGTGTTGTCCCTGACCACATGTTACAAATGCACCCTGAAAAGCTGTGTCCTACCAATTAAATAGTTTAAAAACACAGTTTATGTGGATGATACCAACAGATTGCTCAATTTGAAGCTTGGGTTCTGAATAAAGATATCTTGGCACTTGGTTTTACATATTTTACTGGTGACATCTCGGCTCCAGAGGTCCCTGTGCAGATTACAACATCACGTCAGTGGGGAAAACCTAAGAGGGATTGTCATTTGAGATATCGCAGAAATCAAAGCATAAATGAGAAAATCGTCTGAAATTTGTTTGCATTTTTTATGTAGTAGGTGGAGAAAATACAATGATGCATGCACGTCTCTGAGGACTTTGCTTTACTGATTTAATGTTGTGTAAATATTCCTGCCAGAGAGGAAATGGTTTAGTCGTGATAAAATGGGGGAAAGCTTTTCATCATCTTATCTCTTCTCTTTGCAGAATGCTGTTTACAAAGGGGAATATACATCCACTCATCCAACAGTCAGATTGTTCTGGGAGGTTTTCCATGAGTTCCCTCTGGAAAAGAAGAAGCAGTTCTTACGTAAACATTTAATTGCCTCATTGCTCTTTCTGCATGACAATTCTCATGCTCAAACATCTCATAAATACTGTAATAATATGCAGGTCCCTCATGATAATATACTGTGTGCATCCACTCTGCCGTAACTAAAGCCGAAGCATGTTGACTATAATGTCAAGAGTTTTGTGGTAAAATGCATCACGTCCGATTCACACCAGTGTGGCGCTGACTGGGCGAGAGGCGTGTAAATGCATAATTCACACAACAAGATGCAGTGAATTCACCAGGTCTGACCATAGAAAGAGTCCAGGACAGCTGCAAGAGAAGAGGACAAATGAGTCAGAACCCTTTCCTAGATTTGTAGCCATTACCCTCAGGGAAGGAAGAGTAAATGGAACAAAATCTTATATGAGGTCTGTTTTTTATTTAGGTCACAGTATACAAGGTTGTGCAAAAGTTTGTCGATGCTGAATTTAATTATTTGAAAACTTGAGACACATACGCACACCTGCACCCTTGTTCCTTCAGGGCTTAATTGCGCTGAACGAAATTGTGGGCTGTCCAGTGAATAAGAAAAAACTCCTTGTTTTCAACTTTTGCATTTTTTAGATAATTAAATATTTTTTGTTTTAATGGTTTTATTAGCTTAAGACATGAGATAATTTTTTCAACCTATGAAGGAGCATGTAAATGTTCAGTGTTTTTGAAATACATGTTTTTTCTCTAGACAGCATTTCAGGTTGAAACTATAGGCCTTGAACTGAAATTACTATACATTATTGCACTTAAGTGTTCCTTTTTTTTTGTCACAAAGAGGCTCTCTAAGAGGAAATTCTTTTTAAGTATTTTAGAAAAGACATTAGATCCATTCCTCATCTTACATTTCACACGGTGCTTCCCAGACTTGTTTTTCATAATTCCGACTTTTCTTCTCCACCACATTCAGACGTTCAGCACCTCTGAAGCTCACTAAAACGTTGTATCTTGTTTGTTTAATCTTTTCAAAAGCTGAAGTGTAAAAATTACAAGTTGTGGTTTAATGAGGGGTTATGTGCCAGACTGTTTTTTGGCCCAGGAGCAGTGACTTCCAGGAGTCTCTGCTGGGTTGCCTGGCAACCTCACGGAGACGACAACGCTCCAGGAAGTTACACTTGTGCAGCTTAACCAACAAGATACAAGGTGCAGATTAGTGAGCTTTAGAGGTACTGGTAGGTAGATTTTGTTAACTTTACAGAGCCAGGCTAGCTGTGAACCCCCAGTTTCCAGTCTTTATGCTAAGCTAACTTATAAAGAGGCGCATCAGATCACACTGTAAACCCTCACTGTGAAAGAGCCAATAAATCCTGCACACTGTTGACCTTTTGTACTCACTTTCATTAACAATGTTTTGGTACTAAGACCTTCAGTGGAGGAACAGAAATGCCAAAAATACGTATAATAAAAACCGTGTTGCTGTTACATAGTTTGTCCACCGGAGAGCGCTGACAGCTCAACTGTAAAATGTCCTGATGGTGCGTATGTCAGTAACAAGTCACTAATAACCAAATTTAAGGCATCAAAATAATTGTTCATGTTATGTGTTGATATAAAAAGATTAAAATTGGCTACGGTGATCAGATTTTTTTTTAACTCTCAGATATTGTTATCGATTAGCTCACTGACCACAGGGTTAGAGGTCCAGTGCCCAGCTCCTCCTGTAGACACATGTCGACATGTCCTCGGACAAGACACTGTACCCCAAATCATGGCCATCAGACCAGCACCTTGCACGTTAGCTCACTGCCATCGACGTGTGAATGAGTGAACGAGAGGCAACATTTCCACACTACTCTACTAGTTGATTCTAACTCCTCTGTCTCCCGCCTGCAGTGTTCCTGACCGGCAGCGACCGTATCCCCATCCACGGCATGGAGAGCCTGCGCATCGTCATCCAGTCCACCACAGCGGAGGAGCACTACCTGCCGGTGGCCCACACCTGCTACAACCTGCTTGACATGCCCCGCTACCAGACCAAAGAGATCCTGCGCCACCGTCTCACTCAGGCTGTGGAGCAGTACGAGGGCTTCAGCCTGGTCTGAGGAGGGAGAGGTCTGCGGCAGTTTTAGTGCACTTTAACAGCAATACACCATCATGTCAGTGTCAAGTGTGTAATGGGAGACTTCAGGACACAGGAAGGTTGCTCTCTTTTTATGTTCTTACAAGATTGTTAAGCATCTTGAATCTGAAAGGTCTATCTATGTAAATGCAAAGTCTTATTGTTTTTATTGCTTTGGGCAAAGTTTCTCAACCTTTTAGGAGCATGTGGATATTTATTTGAAATGCATCACAATCTTGGAATAAAAATGACATGCTGAAATTCACATGACAACCTGGGATAATAAACATTTAGGGGCCTAAAACTAAAGTCCAGAGAAGGTTGAGAAACTCTGGCTTTGGGTGTTTCCGTAGTTTTTTTTTTTTTTTCATCTTTTTTTGCACAGTTGTGTATTTTATATTCAACTCCTTAAATTCTATTTTTCACTTTTTAAAGAGTTATGTTATTACCTTGAGACAATATATCTGCTTTTTGTTACTTTTAATTTATTAAATAGAGTGGTTATTTTTTGACAAAATGAAAATGTGTATATACAATGTATGTAAATAGCACTTTGAATATAATCTCGTCCCGCTGTTCCTTTTTAAATCTGGACACCAGCATGTCCTCTCTGCCTGAAACTAAAGAAGGGACACTGGAAGAGTACAGGGCAGGCGTAAGGGTGCAGGGTGAATCATGGTGAATATTATTTGCAATCCCTTGTTCTTTTTTAGCTGTGGATCACAGAGCAGCTGAATTTTGTCTTGAACCTGCATTCAACAGTGTTGCCTTCTACAGCAAAACCTACATGAAAAGCTGAAGTTGATTTTTAGTGGTTGTTGACAGTGTGCATGTTGTTGGGTGAAAGCAAAAAATCTGATTGTCATTGAAAAAGCTTGACATTTTGGCAAATACGCTTATTAGTTTTCTAGTGGAGAGTTTGACTAGAAGATTGATCGTTCAATATAAGGTGGCAGCTAGCAGCCAGTTAGCTTAGCTTAGCAGAAAGACTGGAAAGGGGGTGAAACAGCTAGCCTGACTCTGTCCAGCATAACAAAACCAGCACAACTACAGCTCAGTAACTAACATGTAATATCTCGATGGTTGAATCCATACTAAAGATAGTGCAAAAACGATGATTTGACAGTAATGTGCCCGACTATTTCTTGGCTGGGACCAGTGTTACACTGGATTCCGTGACCCATTCGATTCTGTGACCCAATTGGGAAAGCAATTTCAGCTTGGCTTATATTTCCACCTCAAACATTTATTATTACTTTATTATACTTTATGCCTTATTTTGATCATTGTTACTGATCATTGTTACCTATCATGGTGCCACCATAGTATTCAGAGAGGGTCAATTTTCTTGATAGATTTTAAGGTCACAGGGTCTGATGGATCACAAAATACAGTCCAACTCGCTGGAAGAGACTCGGACCCCGGAAGTAGCATACCTCAGCATAAAATGCCAATTTTTACACTTCTGTTTTTGTACGCATTAAACAAATTACATATAATTATTAATTAGTGAGGTATAGAGGTGCTAGTTTTTGTAACCGCTGGACACAGCCAGACTAGCTGTTTCAAGTTTTTTTGCTACGGTAAGCTAACGGTTGCTAGCTATAGCTTTGTATTTAACAAGCTAAGCTAACGTTACCACTCAACCAGAAAGCGAATAAAGTAAGTCCCAAAATGTTTATAAAACTAAATATCTAATCCTTAAAATTAGTAATTGTAATTAGTTTTTTTCCAGACAATTAAATTGTGACATTTGTGACTGTGGGCAGATTACCTATTAAATACGTACTAATCACTTGTTCTAAAAGTTGCCCTGATACTGTATTTATTCCTGCAGTCAAACCTCTTAATTGGCGTCTGTGAAATGGTCTTGCATTTTATTTTTCTAGGTGACAGTGGTGTGACTTCCGACAGTAAATGACTTGATGCGTCCTGACTAACAGTCACGATGACAACTGTTTTAGCAATAACAACCTGAAACAGCTCAGTAACACAGTGATAACTCTGGGTTATTCTTCTAAAGGTCTTGAACACTGGACTCTTCTGAGATGTTTCTTGGGACATTTCATCTTCTTGCTTAGCTCTATACTGCATGTACACACATGTTCTACATGTTCAGTCAATATTTGTCTAATTAAAGCTGATTTCTCCTGCTGAGTTTAGTCCTATGCAAAGGTTTGTGCAGCCCTCGACTTTTTTGCACCTTTTAATGTGCTATACAGAAAGTGTGATTTTTTTACATAATTTGTGTGAAATCTACATAAAGCTCTCTGTTCCAGCCATCTTTTTAAATAAAACGATAGTGTAAAAGCACATTTCCTGCATGTTTCATGATTGCATCAGTGGTGAAAAGCTCGGGAGTCATACAGTAATCACAAGGTTGGCGGTTCAATCCCCAGCTCGAATGGCCACTGCTCGATGTCCTTGAGCAAGAAACTGGCTCCTGACACCTTGCATGGTGGCTGCTATCAGTGTGTGTGAATGAGAGGCACTTTGTTCTACTAAAGGACTTTACACACCGGAAACGTGGTAAAATAATCGCATGAGAAAATGCCCCCGATGTGCACCCTTAAAGATGAAAAGTGCTGTATAAAATTGAGACTGAAAAGTCAAAAGTTGACAAAAGGAGAGCTCCATGTCCAGCTTTCGGTCACATGACATGATATTCTTTAGAAGAACTGAAGTTTCAGTTCAGTAGTTAAGATTGAAAGTTCATTCTAGACCTTTTTTTTTTAAGCCTAAATGGATGAGAAGTCCTTAAAATGCTCCTCATCTACATTTTAGAGACATTTATCTGCTGAGGAAGATCATGTGATATGATAAAAAGCTGCAGAGCAGATACTGAGTGGACTTTATTTATTCATTCTGACAAGTTAAGTTGACATCCAAACACTTACTTTAAATTAAGTGTACATAACATTGCATTAAATTCATATGTTTTGAAGTTTTTGGATGCAGATTGGACTGAGTTCTAAAACTGGAGTCTGTAATTAATTATCGTTTTGTTATTAGGAGCTGATCCCCTTGAATGCAAAACAGTCCAAATGATGCATGTATGCAGGTGCATGTGTATCCGCACACATATCACTCGGAAAACATGTTCCTGTACCTGACTTGTAGTTGGGGAAAATGTGCTTCGGTTGAAAGTGTACGAACACAACTTATTTTTGCATGACTACATTGTTGGGTGTTGTCCATTTTTACTGACTGCAGAACAATTGCGTAACACGTTCATTGCTTCATGTGTTTATGCAAGCACTTTGGTTTGATTTAGCTGCAGTGTGAACTCTTTTTGCACCATCAACAGCAGCGACACACATGCTGCCATATCTTGATGATCTGATTTCGGGCTCCGAAATTATTCAAAAAGTGAAACACAGAGAGTCATGTTTTATCTGGTGCATTTTTGCAGAATTTAGGAACCAGCCCAAAAAGAAGTAGTGAGTCCAAGAGTTGTGTGCAATGTCTTCTCAGTATATGCCAGTAAGTGTTTAGTGGCTCATATTTATTTACTGTTTTATCTATAGATGTCATTATTTAACATCTTAATTTCACATCATGGTTTTGATCTCTTTGCTGCTTCTAAACCTCCATGTATAAACAGTATAGAAACAATGAATTGATCCACAGAAAAATAATCTGCAATAATCTTTTATAATTGATCGATCCTTTAAATAATTTTCCAAGTCAAATTTCAGCCTCTACCTTTTGAGGATCCCCTGCTTTTCTGTTCTATATCGTTGTATACTGAATATCTTTGGATTTTAGACAAAACAAGGCCATGTTTCAACAATCAATCATTATTTGTAGCCCTGAAACTGTTACGTAGCTTACGATGCAGATGAAGTTTCCTTATCAACTCAGTCACACAAAGGAATTCCACACAGCCCCAAAACGTCAGTAAAAATATGATTTCATTCATAGTATATACAAAATACAAATACAATTTATGTACTAAAATGTACACACTCAAAATTCATTAAGCCTGGCCAGTGTTTACATTCAGTAAAAACGAAATATACACTGATAATCATCCATTTTGGAGAAAGAAAGGAAAAATGTACTCGCTCACAGAAATGTAAACATACACGGTGATCCATATTTACAAAGGAACAGCAACAGGCTCTGGAGAGGACGAGTAGGAGACACAGACTGCTGGGGAAACAGCGGTGTTTAGCGCCCAGCATTTCTGTCCTTCAGAGTCGCCTCGCCAACGACATCCTTGTCAATGTTTATCATTGTGAGCAAAAACATACCAGTGATTCCAAGAAATAGCTTATTTGACATGAATTAATGGGGAAAGAAGCACGTCAATGCATAAAATATACAGTCAAGTGTTTGAGAAACTACCAGTGATCACAAAAATAAGCTGTGTTACTGAATATGAAATATTTTGGTTCGCAGTTTGCACTCTGAGTCACTGTCTTTGGGTTGTATTAAAATTAGAAACCACTTCTTTTAGTGAGCAAATTCTCGATATAACTTCTAGACAAGCAACATAAGATCATTTCAGATATTATATGATGGTGATTCATTTAGTGAATTTACTGTTAAGCTGATTGAAGTTATACAAACAGTAACGTCTCCCTTACAAAAATACACATATATCTTGATCGCAAAATCCTTCTTTAAAAATACCAATAATTTCATACCTGTTACTTTAGATATAAAAAGGTTTACTTTTTTTAAGACTTCTACAGCGAAAGTGTGAGAAAAATAGCTTTTCTGTTTTTATAAAAACATTCAAAAGGATAGAAATAAATTATTAGCAATAAAAGTGTGATCCAGGATTATTCTTTGCTTCTTTGCGTCTTTGCTTAGTCTCGAGAAGAAAAAAAAACCCTCCTGTGAAGGTGAGGTTTGGTTGGAAATGAACTTCTCAGGTGAAGCAGGTGGCTATGTGTCGCTTTGAATCACTCGTGGGTCGACGGCTCTCTGCGGACTCCAGAGGAAAACCCCGCTGTGCTCGACAGAGGACGGATTAGCAGGCCGGTTCCTTCCGAGCCAGAAACACAAGCGGCACAGATGGAAACGAGAAGGGAAATCAGATGATTTGTCTGGCAGGGTGAAATGTCTCTGGAGACTTAACCATCAGTCCTTTTAGAGTCTTATCTTTTTCTTTCAGATGAACTTAGTTGAGTCTCTTTTGCTGATAAGGACTTCCAGCAGCCGCAGTTTGGCTTTAACGTGCTTGTATTCGTTGTACTCCACTGCCAGCGGGGAGCGGTCTTCCTTCTGCACATTTCTATGGAAACAAGACAACAAACATGATGGTTCGGCAGTGGAAAACCTATTATGTGAACGTCTGTTCACTATGCCCTCTCTCTTATGTAATCTTTTCTTTTACCTTCCATTTTGTCTAAAGAACTGGTCCTCAAACTCTTTCAGGTCCTTGCGGAGTCTCTTCTTCTCCTCTCGAGCCTCTTGGAGCTGCTCCACAAGTTCCTGCCTGTAACAGAAACAGTAGAAATATTTAAATACCTCTCACTGGAATATTTACATGAGTTGAAGGGTTATTATGAAGTCGAGTACTCAGATCCTTTATTTAAGTAAAAGTAGCAGCACAACAATGTGAAGACACTTTCAAGTAATTACAAGTAAAAATCCTGCATTCGCAAAAGAAATAAAACGTTTTTATGAAGATTGTTAGTACTGATGCATCATTGTGTAAGTTTTACTCTTGTAGCTGCTTGAGGTTGAGCTACTTTTAAATACTTTATATACTGTATAGTTACAGGTATTTTAGTCCAGTGGTTCTCAACCTAGGGCTCGGGGCCCCTCCAAAGGGTCAAGCCAAAAAGGTCGGAACGACTGGTTTAATCTTTAACAGTGTGTCCTATTTGACAAGTTTATCCTTTTTTTAATGTAAAATCTCCAAACAGTAACTCCTGCTGTCAAATACATGTAGAGGAATAAAAGGTATAATATTTGCCTCTGAAATGTAGAGAAGTATAAAGTAGCATAAAACCATAAAATTGTCATCTTAGAACAGTCTTGGTTGTCTGAGCTCTTTGTTTTCGCAAACTTACGTGGTGGCAGAGTGCAGGTTGGACAGCCTCATGTCCGTCGTGTTCTTCGAGGGTGAGAGGTCGTCCACAGGTGAAATGAAACCGTCCGATTCCTCGTCCATGTGGTCCAGGAAGCCGAGCACGCTGAGGTCGGTCCGGACGGTCACGGTGAACTGGGTCTTTGAGTCTCCGTCGTCCTCTGAGCCATCCTCTTCCTCCTGCAGAAACAAATACAGGTCAAATGGTGGCCGAGGGTTGAAAGCGGCTGCATCGTGCTGCGCCATTGAAACCGCGGCTCTCGGCGCGGCTTCCGGTCTCAAACACTGCAGTGCGTGAGGATCGTGCCGTGTTAGTCATCAATGGTAATAAATAATCATTGTACAGCAGTAAAATGCACTTCCATTGTCCCTGTTTGTGATTCATGTTGACAGTCATTAGTATGTATAGATGGAGTTAATGAAGGCAGTTGTCTAGAAAACACACAGTCCACTGAGACCCAACTTTAGTCCTGAACCAACTACAAACTACGTTGAAATATGAAATGAAAAAAACTATCTACATTGTCTACATTAAACAGCAGCAAAATGATTTTGTTCAGTGTGTCTTTAAAAAACAAACCTGTAGGATCATTCAGGTTTATTACAACTTGGGTCTTATTTCTTTAACTTTGACCATCATCTCTTTTGCTTATTATAACATTATAGTCAAAGTAATTACGGAGGCGTTCGTACTGCAGAAGCTGGACATTTCAACCATTCATCCATTAAGCTATTAATGTAGCTAGTTATCACACACTCTCAGTACACATGGTGTATCCCAGCTGGTAGCTCATCAGATAGTGTGACCATCAATATTCTGAAGAAGACCACTTTCTAATCCTATTTGCACCTTTATTTTCCTAATTAATACAACATTAACTATACAACATTATTTTTGCTAGAAATAAGACCCAAATTGTAATAAGCGGAAATTATCCTTTAAAACACGACACGTACTGCTCACATAGTTGGATTGAAAAAGAAATCACATCAGATCTACTGATTCAACGTCTCTACAGGTGCTGGTGGCAGGAAACAGGCAACTACCCAATCAACACGCAGCAATCAGGTTCATTAGAGGGATAAATGGTGGTTAAGTAAGATGGAGGGTGGGGCTGACGGGAGGTGGGGCTGGAGGGAGCTGGCGACTGATTATTCAAGCAGCAGCAGCTCTTCACCTTGATATCATCGAAGAAGAGTGCGGTTTCGCCCTCGATAATAGGCTGAAGGAGGAGACCTCTGCGCTTGCTGGAGGGAGAGCCCTGTGGTGACGGTTAAGAAGGAGGCGTTAACCACGCTGAGACGCGCACGCTGGTATTTACACCGAGGCCACGAGGAAACGCCACACTGCCTTCCTCTTTGTTTTTACCAAATTCTGTGTCTAACATTTTAGCGGAGCAGTTTTCCCTTCTTTTCTTTTTGCTTCTTGACAACCATCATTTTTACACATCAGGTCCAAATGGCAATCATTTATAAAACTTGATTATAATTAGTCTTAACAAACAGCGCCCTGAATATGGGCGCTGTTTGGACTTATTTGAGATGGCAACCACTTGAGGCCTCATGATTCTATCTGTGTAGATCATTTTGAGATCCAAATGTCACAACAGCTGCTTGTTTTGTGAAAGGATTGTGTGTTCAAAACACACAAAAAACAGTAAAATAAAAGATAATATAATTGAAACAACAAATAAATAAATAGCCAAGAACAAAAAATGTTTGTGCCTTGAGTTTAAATTTGGTCCAGTGGACAGATTTGGACTTTTTGAGTTAATTTCAAAAGAGACCAGGATCATTGACTGTAATCAAAAGAACAATATTTATTTTAGATATAAGTAAGCGGTGCTTGTTACATGGTTAAAAGTTGGGACATTGTTTTTATTTCACGCTCTACTCCAGCATCATTTGACTTGACAATCCCAGGACAATAAAAAATGCAGCACTGTGACTTCTATTGTAAAGAATAACCTACGGCAGTGCCCTCAATTTGCATAATAAGGATAATCTGAGAGGTATAATAATAATTCAAATAGAAGCAAACAAGTGCTCATATCATCGTAATGTTGACAATTTCTAAAAATGTGTTACCCACTCCTGCACTGTTCATGATGTCACATGTTCTCCTTTGTGACTTGGGGGGGGGGGGGGGGGGGTCCACTGAACTGCTAAAGCCGGACTTAAAGCCATGAAAGGTGGATAACACGTCTGTGGCACGGCTGCCACCGGCTCCCACAGCAGGCACAAAGCCAACATGAGCTGAACGGATTAAGTGTCTGCAGACGTTTGGACAATGCGGTGATCTTTGCCGCTCGCTTGTCAAAGAGCAGCAGGACAACCGGGCAGCTGTGGAGGAAAACAAGAGAAGAAGGGAGGTCAGAGAAGTGGTGCTTACAATGACGGGGATGGTGGAGGCTCTGCACAGGATCTGCTTCACCAGGCGATATCTGTCGTACAGGGGTTTCATGATCTGCCTCTCGCTCTTGGTGACCTGAAATAGCAAAAAAAAGGGAGGGAAACACATACATCTTGTTAGCACAGTTTTAGCTTCTTTCTGTCCTCCCATTGTGTCCCTGCAGACTAACTAGCTACAGCGCTAACATAACACAGAATGACAGCTAACCCAGACGGGCCCACAATCACTCTTGAGCGTGAAAGTCATTAACCACAAACCACCAAGGCATGCAAAACTGAGGTGAAGGGTTATGTGCACTTCCCGATATGCAGCAATACTAGCGGTAATTAGACGGCACAATTACTGCAATTGGATTTGACGTCAAACAAAGTGTGTGTCAGTTCCTTTATAGTTCACACACAACAACACATCTATCATTTATATTTTTAGCTAACAGACAGACCAGATGCAGGAGATCAGATATACAGCATGACCCGGCCTTTTGTGGAGGCTGTATGTGTCTGTGTTTGTTTATTTGAAGGAGGTGGAGGTGGAGGGCGACATACCGGCCGGCCGTGTATGCTCTCGTAGTAGAGGAGAGCTTTCTGCAGGCCGACTTTCTCCGCTCCGATCTGCTCACGTGTCATATCCTGTCAGCAGAGCGGGGGACAGGAAGAGAACATTTCAGAAATTACCTGAGTTCATTCTGTGCTGCATCATAGTCCCACACACATATATTGTGAGCACCTTACTAAGTTCAAGCCTTGCTGCCTGCTTTAAAATTGATGCAGTTTATCTTACATTCAACATCTATTTGCTGGAGAAGTCTGCCTATGTTTTATTCATTCATCCTTTGCGAGTGTGTTACGTTCTCACCTTGATGTCCTCGGGGCGGTTCACCTCCTCCCTCTTCTCCAGCAGCTTCTTCAAAATGGTCTCCAGGGTGCTCTCCACCGGGGGCTTCGGCACTTTCTCCTGCTGGGGTTTCTTCTCAAGCTGAGAGCCGAAGCTTTTGGGCAGTGTGTTACTGCGCTGGCGGGTCAGAGGCGGCAGGTCCTCTTCAGACTTCATGAGCTTGTGTTCTGATGAGAAACAGGGGAAAATTTAAATAAATATATATGTTGCTTTGTTGAGTTTAGTTTCAGTTGTATTTAGGAGAGCATTTCTCACCTTTTAGCTCTTTACGAAGGTTGGACAGTTCATTTACCCATCTCAGCACCTCTGGGTTTGCAGCTTTATCACCGTGGGAGGGCTGGACGAAAAGAAAAACAACAGGCAATGAACAGATGAAAACAGATTCTCTTTTAAAAAATGAAGCAGCAGCTCTGCGTGGGATCACCAGCCTTTTTTATAATGCTTAAAAAAGGCCAATGGTCTTACAAAAGATTAGATTCAATTTTATTGTGACAGTGAACAGTCGCAGACTTCTATTCTCTATTTACGATCATGTTTAATGAGTGTCTGAGTTTTCTCAGATAGTCAGTAATCTTGTTCGTGGTGTGGAATAATATCTGTTGAGTCAGATTTTGTGTTTTTTATGTGATAAATGAAAAGGTTGTTCCTGTTTCACCTACCCTGTATTTGCGCTCCTCTTCAAACCTCTCCTCGAACCTGTGGATCTTCTTCTTCAGCACATGGATCCTCTTTGTGAGCTGGGCGGATGTCAACTCCTCTCTCTCGTCGTCACAGGAGCCAAGAGATGAACTCCGTCTGCGACTGGAGAAATGTACGATGTCATTAACATCACTGACAGTTCCTTCCTGCTGCCTCTGCATGCAAAATCATGTCAAGCGTTTTACCTGACAAAATGCGCATTTGGTGGTGAGGGAGGCACTTCAGTGTCGTCCAGGTACTGCTGGCACTGTCCGTAGGCGTAGAAGCGAGGGGACAGCATCGGGTCGCTGTCTTCCTCCAGAAGCTGGCGGATCAGTCGTCCCCCGGCATGAGGAGACAGTCGAGCTTCCTCGCGGTCCATGCTCTCCCTCTGCAGGGGCGAGTACGCGGGGACTGGTTCTGATTAACACACAAACAAACCCGTGTTAAAATGTGAAACTTGTTCTGCTGTCAAAGAGAAAATGTAAATAGATGATGTGCAAACAAAGAACAGGTTGGTCAGGGGATCTTCTTAAGATATGTGGTTGATGCTGGCCAGCAGACAAACACATAGGGAACCTGAGTACAATAACAGAAGATTCACCATATTATCCCCGACAGCTCTGTAGCTATAGAATAAACATGACCTCCTCAGGAATACAGGAATAAATCTGCTTGTTGAATCAGAATACTTTCAAATCTATTTAGGGTCTTTTTAAACAGTTACAAATGATTAAAACTCAAAAGGTTGAGGTACAGCTGAAGTGTTGCTAATAGTAATTACTCATTCATGTTTTGAAATGACGGATTCATTAAATGGATAATTGCTTATTGATGAATATGCAGTTTATTTTCCTGCTTAATCACTTTTGCTCTATAAAATGTCAAAAAAATGCCCATCACAGTTTCTTATCTCCCCAAGGTGACATCTTCTGCTTGTTTTGTCTGACCAATTGTCAAAAACCCAAATGTATTTAAATGTTTTACCACAGAAGACAAAGAAAAGCAGCAAAATCCTCACAATTGAGAAGCTGGAACCAGGAACTGTTTGGCATTTAGCTTGAACTATTAAATAGTAGTTGTTGAATAATTTCCTGCCAATCAATGAATCGATTAAATGTTGCAGCCCTACTATAGGCTGGTCTTTGCTAATTAAAATAAGAGCTGCATTTTACATTCAACAAACGGGGTTATTTTACCAACTTGAAACCAAATCCAAAATGAAACCAGTGAGTTCTAATCAGTTTTTTTCCTAAAGTCTACGAACAAGTAACATAGAAAATGTGTCACAATGTTCTGGGAAAGTCCAACATTATGTTCACTTTCCAAAGATCGGCACCTATTCTCTTCCGAGACAATAAGATCTTTTCTCTCCCCGCTGACATCCTTTTGGATCCTCTGGCGTTGCGAAAGTCACTGGACGTGATATAGCTGCTCTCTCTAAAACTGCTGTGGGGAAGAAAAAAAAAAAACTTCCTCTGGGCTCTACAGGCACAGATGTTGTTCTGAGACTGTGGGTAAGACACGCCCACCCTCCTTCATTCTATACATCCCCTGGTTACAGTCTCCGCTCTGGCGATAATTATGTCTGGGGGGAAAAGCACCGCAGATACCCCTGACAATCCCAGGGCTATTAATAACGCTCCACTCTCCGCGGGATAATGTCAGAACGCGACCCCTGTTGAGAGGTACAGTGATGAGTTTGTGTTGTGGTTTCCACTCTGCATGGTGAGAGATAAACGGGGTCGGTGTGTCTGTCCAACCACATGCGCATGAGGGGAAGACCAGACAGAGAAATATCAGCTTGTTTGAGAAAGTTCACTGTTGAAATGAGAAGGGAAAAACTCTATAGAAGCTATGTGAAAACATAGAACTCAGTTGGAATAATCATGCAGATTTCATGGAAAAGGAGAGGCCCGTAACATCGGTGTCAGCAGGAGGAGTTGTTTCACAGGGAGAAGAGATGGAGGGAGTGAAAACAAGCTCTGAAGGAAACCAACCGTCAGTGTAAACATTCAAGGTGTCAGAAAGCACTCGGGAAAATATGCACGCCCGGTCTAAAACTGCACATGGATATTTTGTTTAGCTGGGGTGAGTAGGGTGTACGAGAAGCAACTTAGCTCAAATTCCAGCTCAGGTCCCGGGGGACCTCCTGCACTTCTTGGTACGTGCAATTTATCAAGGAGAAACTCTTTGGCATGTTAGCGCTCGCTTACAGCAGCAGGTGAAACGCTCAATCGTGGCAATTGTCTTCCTTTGAGGTCTATTATCCAGCTCAAAGTGCAGCAGTGCAGTGTAGTCGGCCAGTGAGGCTCCATGGCATTTGAGATTAATCCTTTAAATCAACGGCTCGCTGATGGTTCAGGATTAACTGAACTAATGAAACAAAAAACATGCCAGTTTGGCCATTTCATTAAAGGTTGGTGTGTGTGAGACACTCGGCCCACAATGTTCCAGATCGTTCAAGCATGTTGCCGTGCAGTAGAAAAGGTCAGTCCAGACAGTCTTGTCTTTCTTTCTCTCTGACATGTTATTTGCAGCAAAGCGAATCAGCACTGACAGCGATGTAACTTAACACTTACCATCACAACAACTTGGATGAAAAATGCTTTTGAAGTCAAGGAAAGGGGAGTTAAAGAACGGGGAATCTAGAGGAACAAAAGGAGAAGAGAGGGGAGAGGAGAAGGAAAGGACACAATGAAGGAATGAAAACAAAGAAACAGAAGTGAGAAAGGACTGGCGTGCATCCTTCTTGCTGCAATAAATACGAGACATCAAAATAACACGCACCTTCTATAAACCTTAATTAACTTATGAGCCATATGAGCTTCAGGGTCATGCCTCTCCCTGTCCAAATGTCTGTTAATGTCTTTCACCCATCGCTGGCAGACAGGCGAGGACAGAGCAGCGGTACATATCAGGTCACCATGACAGGCGCTGGCACAAAGTGTCCTGGGACAAAGGTCTCAAAACACTTCCTAATGCCCTCATTCCCCCGCAAGCCATTTGTGCACCATTATACAGCTTTATTAATTGCTCATTCAGCTCGGCTCATTTTGCCAGAACACAAATTCCTCTTCGGCTCTCCAGAAGAATAAACATGGCAACTACACAGGAAGAAAGACAGAAAAAAAAAACCTAAACTTTTGCACAACACATTTGCACAGTTCACGCTATGGGGCAAGCCCTGCTCGCTGTCATGCTTCAAAAGGACCTTATCTGTTTGCCATCTTATACACCAAAGGGATATACTGAACATGTGTGCGGCCTGTCGTAGCCAATCATGCGGGCTCCCTGCGGTGTCCTCGCAGCCATGAACCCAGTTATGTATTCAGGACAGAATGTACAGGAACGAGGTTTAAGGAGAGGCAAGAAGCCAGGGGGGAAAAACGGAACAGGCAAGTGATCTAATATAAAGGGTTTTCATAACGGCGGCATAAAACAGCCACCGGGACTGAACATTTCCCCCGAACAAACAGTAGAAAGCTGCCTTCTGCTACAGCCGTCCTCAAGCAAGCTGCATTTTTTATCACAAACACACACATAGACAATCAGAGACACCGTGTGAGCCGAAACAACTAACACTACACCTTCCTGCAGACTAAAGCAACAGTCACAATATTTTACATACTCGACGTGTCTTCTCTCATGTACCAAATGCTGCATAGCAACAACAACGACCTCTCGCAGCCTGTTTTTCATGTTTCACATTTGGCCACTAGAGAGCTCCATAAAACATGTAACATGAGGCCGCTGCAGTTGAGAGATTTACTGCACAGAACAATTTTGCTCTGACTGCCACATCAACCTGGAAACAGCGGTGGTGGTGGTGGGAGTGAAGACCAACATTTGCAGCGGAAAGATGTCAAAACATGCCGCGTCATGCCCTTTAACTGTATTCGCTTGATGGAATCAACCTGTTGGTTATGATTCCAGTGTACAGTGCAGCTTGGCTTTCACTGTTCAGCGCAGAAAGCCTCCACCCACCCCCGCTGTGTCGCAACGTCCTAACAAAACAATCACAGTCTCGGTGCACGATTTCCTCTCTGCACTAACAGCGACACTGCAGAAACAAACAGCAGTAACAAACTCAAAGGCGGTCTGACAGCAAAAAGGAGGAGCGAGAGGTGTGAATAATGCACACGCGACTTTCTGCTAACTCTGCATTAGAAATTGCACTTGATAAACAATCAGCAATAAATTGATGAGGCTTACGGTGTTTAAATGTCATTGACTTGTGCAAATCCGCCGTCGATTGCACATGCAGGCATCACCATCACTGTTCCTGGGGTGATAGAGCAGAGGAGACTTTTTGAAATGGAGCTGTCAAGTCTGAAAATTTCAACCAGGACCAATGAACTCCCTGACTGAAAACCAAGATTCTACAGCTGGATGACTAGTACACTGTTACCACCATTTGACCTCCGCTGTAATGACTGATTTCTGACTGTCTGGAAACAACTCAGTGCCAGAAATGGCCAAGTAACTGATACATCCTGTTAAAAACTCACTGTTTGCTCTTTAAAGAAAAGCCCAGGAGGAGCTCTAAACTTAGCCACATTGTCATAACGGAAACAAGTTTCCCATGTGGTCTAATTCAATATAAAATAATAACCTGTCTGCAGCGCTGCCTTATCTGGCCAGCCGAGTAAACAAGCACTGAGTGTTTCTCCCCCAGATATAGGTGGATAGAAAACTTAAGAGGATCTTTTACAATTAAATCCAGCAGGAGAGGCAGAATGAGTTGCTTCAGGAGGAGGAGGAGGAGGAGGAGGAGGAGAGGCAGCAGAAGGTGTGCAGCTGCTACCCAGACACCCATGTGCAGAGCTGGGTGGAATGGCGGGAGTGGGTTGCCTGGATGTCCGGGTGTGTTTGTTTGAAAAAGTGTATATTCCACATAGTATTAGACCTATTTAGAAATGAAGCGTTGCAGTGCGTGTGAGAGAAAAATCTAAGCATGAAAACAACAGTAGGGTGGCCTATGACAGCCTCACCTCCCCAGTTGTTGTCCTCAGTCAGTGTTGTCAGGTCCAGCCGGGGCACGTCCTCGTGGCTCGTCCGCTCGCAATCCGGGTCCGAGCCTCGCACATCTCCGCCACCGCCGACCCTCCCCGTGTCACAAGTGACGGGCGACTCCTGGATCTTCATCCTTAACGTCTGCACAACCATGGGAGTAAAGAAAGGAGCGCTCAGCGATGGTGGCCAGCCTGTGAACACACTCTTTAAGTTGAGCCGCACACACCCTCAGACTGGCCCTGCCCTAACAGAGGGGGCTGCTCCCTGCTCGCGATTGGCTGCCTCGGCGGCCAAAACATCCGCCCATCTGTCCATGGCTGTCTGTGAGGGAGCAGGAGTGGACTGGCTCCGCCTCGTCTTTCACCCACTGGAATCCCTCAGCCCTCCCTCCCTCTCTTCCTCCTCCCCACTCTGGTTCTCTCTCTACAGTCAGTCCCTCCTGGCTTTCTCTCTTGCCTGACATGCACACATTCCCCACCCTAACACCACTCTGGACTTGTTTGTTTCACAGCAGCGAGAGCAGGAGGGAGGGGTGGATGGGGTTATGGTTATGAGGGAGGGAGGGAGGGGAGAGAGGTGAGGACAAGAAAAAGCAAGCAGATTGTGAGCCAGCACACGTAGGCTGACTGGGTGTTTTTTTCTCTTTCTGCAGGCGAACACTGAGCTCAGAGCAGAGATGTTACATGCATGCCTTCTCTTCCAGCACCTCGTTACTTCGATTTCCCCCCTGTTGTTCAGCCATCACTCATCAGCTTCTCCTCTCTCTCTCTCTCTCTCTCCGTCTGTCTCAAAACTTTCTCAAACTCCACTTTGCTTATCAGCGACCAAAGCTGTGTAATTGATTTCTAGTGTAATGTAAAGAATTTGGGATGAGACAACATGCTCAGATGGTCATGTATTCAGAACGTGTCCATGGCTCATTTAGCACTAAGCCCATTGGGGTCCCATTTCCTCTGTCTGGGCGTGGGACCAAGCTATTTTTAGGGAAAACAGATCAAGACACACTGCTACTAGACCTCATAAATGCCACAGATGGCTTACAGGAAGCGATGCACTTGAATCTGGTTACAACCGCCCATGTTTTTTTTGTTTTTTTTGTTAATGATACTAAATAGTTGTTGTTAGCCGGTTCAAGAGCATAATTAGTCTCAGGTGTGTGTGTGTGTTTGTGCTGAAGTGAGGGGCAAAAACAGGGACTTATTATGATCCGATGTGAATCATGTATGACACAAAGGGATATTAGTGCCCTGGAGAACGTGCACACTGTGACAGGATTCTTTTATTTGAGCTTGTGACAATATCTCACAGTCTTCCTCAGTGGACTGTGAGATGCAGGTAAAGGATAAGCGGACCTTGAGTCAAGTCTATTTTTAAATGGTTTTGTTTGGGTCACACTACTGTTTCCAAGATCAATAAAGAGCGTAGTAGTGAAAATAGTGATAATGATTTTATAGTTATTGGTTTTGTGCCAAGTCGCACCTTTTATGGAATTAATCAAATACAGTTCATATTGTGTAAGTGTTAGAACATTCACACACAGTTAAAGACCAATCATTACATACTGGTTCATTAACATATTGGCAGTCTGTTACTGCTGTATATTGAGCATAAAGTTTGTGATCGGAAAACCCCATTAGTTGTTAAGTAGCAGCTTGTGTCTGCTTTGTTTTTTACTCGTTCCCTGTTAACTAATGTACTTTGTTTGCCTTCTTGTTAAGTTTTACCAGCACAGCTGATGGTAATCATGAAATTAAAGTATGGACCCATTGGCTCTGAAACACAAGAGTCCACTGGGTGAATTTTAAGTAATTTTAAGCATCTCTCTCATCTGTGATTACATTTTCTGCTTTTCAGACTCTAAAGGGGCCAAAAAGTTCCTTCAGCAAGCTGCACTTTTGTTGTCAAATCCTTTTATATGCAAATGCATCATTAAAGGCAGTTTGATGAAAGACTTCACTTGATTAGTTTCTCCTACTTGTTATAACTGATTAATCAATCTGCTGACAACAATCTGCTGCAGGATCACTGGCATCAGGGTTGAGCATAATGTAAACCCACTTCATGATGCTCTGAGGAGTAACGCCGTGGATTTACGGATGTTACTGTACATCTCATTGTGGTCCTGCTGTGTTCAAATACAATTCAAATGTAGCGCACGCACACACACACACACACACACACACACACACACACACATACACACACGAATCCACATGGTGTTCCAGGGAACATCAGCCACTCTGTTCACACAAACACACTCAAACCATGATTACATCATTGTGAGAGGTCCAGCTGGTGCAAAGGAGGCGCGAGATAGACAGAGCTACTGTGTGTGTGTGTTGCGGGTGGGGGTGGGGGGTGCATTAGACAATAATTAAGCTGTGTTTGCGGGGCTTACACACACACACACACAGTGTACAAACAAACATAGTGGAATTTAAGGGGCATTTTGCTGAGACAGCACACAGACAAGCATACAACCTTGGACACACACACACACACACAAAACGTCAAAGACTTAGCCTGGCATAAGCTTCCTGTCCGATAGCTTTGTTTTCCTTTTGCTATGCCACACCATTTATGTGTGGTAGTGCTCTCGTCACATTTCTCATTTCAAAAGCACATACACACTCACACACATACAATGTGTGAACCTTCTGTAACTCATCAGGCACAAGACTTAATCTGCTGCAAAAAACCCTCTACTATAATTATTATATTTGTTAGTTATTATTTAGGTTGGCATATAATTGACATGTCAGTGTTGCAGCCCTGCACACATGAGCTGGTAAAAACACTGCAGCTCTCACTTCCCACTATCAGTTTTCATATGTTGTAGGTACAAGATGTTCTGGTGGACGAGTCTTGCGATCTGTTTACCGACACATACGGACAAATTGAGACAAGCAATACACCAACACACTAAGATTAAGTTGTTGTCCTGAAATAATTTTTAACAACTCAGAATACATCATACAAGCTGATTACCTTTGCAAGTAATTGGTAAATTATTTGGTTTATAAAATGTCAGGAAATAGCAGAAAAAGAAAATGTGTCCAGTGAGTCCAATGTGATGTCTAAAAAAGGCAGTGTTTCCTTGCCACTGTCGCCTAGCGCTTGCTCATGGTGGAATTGTTGGGTCTGTACATATAGAGTTGGCTTTGACTTGCTCTATATTAACAAGTGCTATGAGATAACTTTGTTATGATATAGCGTTATATAAATAAAATTGAATTGAATTGAATTGAAAAGGAAACAATATCACATAATTAGAATAGTATTTAACCCATCCCAGAAAAAAAATAAAGCTATAAAGACCATCTTTATATTATTTATGAAGGCAATAGGTGTGTTTTTAATTACCTCAGTTGGGTTTGTTTCGAAACATGGTGTTGGTGCAGGCTCGGGGTGTGCGAGAGGCAAATTTAAAGTTGTTTCCTGTGATGATATTGTTAAGAAAGTTGTCAGTAAGAATCAAATCATACCAAGTTCATCATTTTTTACCACTGACAAAAATTGTGAGGAATTACATACCTGTAACACTTGAGCTAGTGGGAGGATGTACAACCTACTCCTTCCAGTAACCTCCTTTAATTCTTTGACAGAATGAACTTGGAGCTTTGTCAACTTCCTGCCTTTATCAGCCCTGGCCAACTCAAACCCTACCAGATTTAGGCTTACTTGGGGGTAGCTCTGCTGGACAAACTGATTCAACTCTGTTAAGCTCCAGTTCAGTTTAATTTGAAAGCGTTTGTCTTTCCCTGTCTGACGCAATGGTCTCCCTAAAATGAAAGATTCAGCAAAGATTATTTACTGCAGTAGTCTGTAATCTTTCAATCTAATGTGAAAATTAAGCATATTTTAAATCATATAAATGACATTCTGATTAGTTATTATTAGATTATTTTGGTCTTATTTTGATTAAGGTTAGCTCCAATAGGTTCACCCTCCAGAAGTCCTGAATTTACCAAATCCAATCTGATCAAGGTCCTGTCATTGTTTTGGTGTGGGGAGCTATGTATAATCTGGACCAGGGAGCAGAAAAAGACCAACATGCAGAGCTGGGTTATCCCTCCTTCCAACTGTCCTTAAAATACATAGGCCTTTGTTACTTTGATTTATTACTGGCAATCAGATTGTTTCTGTAATATTTGCTTGCAATTATGTTGGCTGTGTATGTGACATTAATATCATTGTTAGCAGTTTAACTAGATTTAGCTAGTTAAGTGAATACGCTCCTCGGTCAATATGTTAAAAATCACCTACTGCTCATATAGCCTACGGATGTGATAGTCCTTAAAACATAAGCTAACGGCTAGCTCTAGCTACTGACGTTAGCATTAGCTTACCAGACATTCGATGTCGGGATCGACGGAACAGGCGCCTTGTAGGAACAAGGATGTCGTTGTTTCCACTCTGCAACAACTCCTGTCTGCCTCAACTAGCCACATTAAAAATTCTGTCAAATGCAGAAACGGTCTTCGTATTAGAAATTCCTTCCTTTTCGCTCGTCATGGCTGCTCAACTTGCGGTGAGCCAGTTACTTTTTCCTGGGACGGCAAACTGATGACCCGCTCTGATTGGCATGAGGGTAAGTGACTCAGAGGCAGAGTAGGAGGGGTCATTAGTCCAAATTAGCATATTACTTTCGGATATGTACCTACCTCATTGAAGATAGCTACAAATTCCTTTGTTGATATCTGAAATTCAATTTTGACTAGTTATAAACAGAACTGTAGATATCTTAAATACAATTGTTACTAGTAAGAATGTAATTTTCACTAGTTACAATTCCAAGCCAACATATATCCATAATGCCATTTTGACTAGTTGCAATTCCAATTAAAGATATCTACAATTACATCTTACTAGATACAATTCCAAGCCAACATATCACTAATTTAATTTTGACTAGTCACAATGGAATTGTAGATATCTACAATTCCATTTATAATATCTGCAATTTTAGATATCTACAATGAACATCGCAACTAGTAAGAATTGAATTGTTGATATCAACAACATTTCCACTAGTGAGAATTGAGTGTCAGATATCATTAATTTGAATTGCAACTAGTCAAAATGACATTGTGCATATGTCGACTTGGAATTGTAACATGTCGAAACTGAATTAGAGATATCTTTAATTGTGTTTGAATGGAAGTCAATGGTAAAAGTTGACTAGTTGTAATGTAACATGTCGAAACTGAATTAGAGATATCTTTAATTGCGTTTGAATGGAAGTCAATGGTAAAAGTTGACTAGTTGTAATGAAGTTACAGATATCTACAAGTAACATTTCCACTAGTGAGAATTGAATTGTTGATATCA
>JAVQJF010035917.1:0-16340 GCA_036023855.1 Gadopsis marmoratus | reverse complement strand
CACAGTCTCCAAAACTCCCCAATAACACCAGATAAAGTCACTAGATTTGTCGCTAGTCGCTTTTTTGAAAAAGAGTCGCTAGAGGGGCCTGAATACTCGCTAAATATAGCGACAAAGTCGCTAAATTGGCAACACTGGTGTGGCGTTTAAACGAAGCATTGTCGCGAAAAGGAATACTGCACTATAATCGTATTTTCTCGATTATCTTGTTTTCATAATTGTTCAAAGCCAAAATCGTAATTGTAATCGAAATTTCGGTTAATCGCCCAGCCCTAGTATGTGCATTATGCACATATAGTGCACTGCATTTTGCCGTAAGTGTCTGCATGAGCGCACTTATAATAGTAAGTGTAAGTATGGAAGAATGCGATTTGAGACACAGCTTAGGTGTTTGGGGAAGTCGTGGAGAACAAAGTAAAATAACATGTTTTCAAGATAAGAACTTTTCTCCCAAGGTCTCGATACATGTATTGTGTTGTACAATTCAGGGAATTCAGACACACACAATTTTATGTTTTCCTCCATGTTGCCTTCCGTGCCTTGTTTCTCTGAACACGCTGGTATTTGCCACAGTGCACAAAGTGGTGCTTTGCTCAACACAGCAAAAAGCGGTCGTGGCGCAAGTCATTAGAAATAATGGGTTTCAGAGCACAGTGGTGCCATTGTTGTGTCTGTACAGGCAAACCATGAGACTCATATGGGCGGTTTAGCTGGTGCAGCTGCTCTGCAGGTGAGCTGGGCTGTATTCTTAAGCATTAGTACTGATGATTAATCAACTAATTGTTGCATCTATAATAAAAACAAATACAAAATATACATATATACAAAACATATGAAAGTAAATGTAGAAAAACAAAAAGGGGCTCAGCAGCCGTCACCATTGCATCAAATGAGGGTGAGGATTTCTAAGTGTGAGTATTTCCCTTCATGGGCTGATGGAATCTTTAATACATAAAACACCTGTTTGGTTACCTGAAGTCTTCTCTGGTCCACAGGGGTTTTCTCGTAGTGTTCTCACACAGCCATTGTGAACAGTCTCTGCCAACCGTTTCAGGTCATGTTCAGACTTGTCCACAAGTTCAGCATCACGTGCAATAGCATCCAACCTGAGTGAAGAATACATGTTGAGCAGACTGTGTGGCATGTTGTTGTAATTGTTAAACATAATACTAAAATCTGACGCAGTTTACCTTTCCAGTGGTCCTCCAAATTTTTTGTAACTCTTGACAAACCTGTAAGTAGTTCAGAGATGTTAAAAAGAACATGTGAGGCGTAGCTATATAGCCAAACTGAGAAATTGGTTGTTAACGTAGTCACCTCCGGATCTCAGCATCACTGAAGCCCTTGATATTTTCTCGTGGAATGGTTCGAGGCCGTCCTCGTTTCTTTGGCCTCTTTCGGTCTGAGGGAGAGTCGCTGTCAGACCCAGAATACCTCCTGTTCCTGCTCTGCCGGCCCTCGCTGGCGTTGAAGCTTATCTGTTAACACAAATTAAGAAAAATCACCTGGAATGTCATGAAGAACACAAAGCACAAAACCACTTAATAGCACACAAATTACAGCAAAACTGTTTTCTAAAAACTAAAAGCCTAAATTACAAGTCTATACAATATTTGGCATGACTACTTGTGTACCTGTTTGGCACAATTCCTCATGCGTGGCAGCAAATAGATTTCCTCTAGCTCCTTCTGTCTCTCTTCCTCTTCCATCCTCCTCCTCTGCTCCTCAGGAATGATGTCGTCCCAACTCCGCTGACTACGTTCAGAGTCAATATCTATTTCCTCGTCCTCCATCATGGAAAAGTTGGCCACCTGGACAGGTCAGGTCAAGAAACAACTGTAAATGTTAACTTGCTGAAGAACAGAGTATAAAAATTTGGGATACGGTTTCTGAAACAAGAAAGTCGTTCTTTTCTTACCTTGAACTGAGACAGCAGTTCTTCTCCCACTGTGGAAGGGCCAGGATCATTCTCCCTGGTCTCGGCTCTTTTGAGGATCTCATCAATGTCCATTTCCTACACCGAAGAACAGGACACATACTACTCCAATATATTTTGGGGGAAAATGTGTGATTATGTACAGACAGTTCTGTAACTACATACCTGAGGCTCCTGCTCCTCACCCTCCGGCTCTTTGAAAAGCTCCACTGCACCAAACTTCAGGATGGCAGACAACTCCTCCTTGTTGAATGGTGCTGAACTGTATATAACGAAACACACTCGAGTGAGACAAGAACAAAGTGCAGCAGCAACGTTTTATAGGTATACAAACACACAGACAAAATGTCAATTTGATTTTTTGGGATAAAAAATAAAAGCTGCACTTGTCTTGGCAGCTCTGTCAATAACAGGTTAGTCATCAAGCACCAACATTTTAGTTCAAGGGACAAGGGCAAACGAAGGAAAGTCAGTCAAGCAGCAGACTGAGGTATGTGTTGCTTGCCTGGAGGGAGCAGCGCCAGTATGGAGGACAGTTTTCCCTGTAGTGTCCATCCTCTGAATGACAAGGTGGTCCAGCACCATTTTCTTCTTCGCCCTCTCGATGATGTCCTCCTCCACTGAGCCCTTTGTCACCAGACGGTAGATATTCACCTGCCAGTCCACAAGAAAATAGTGGGATATACAGAAAACTGTGTATATCAACAGGACAACATTTAAACACGTTCTGGCAATGCATTTGGATAAGGTCGATAATTTATGTCTACTATGTATGATTCTTTATGCTACTTTATACTTGTAGTCTACTACATTTAAGTGGGATATACCATATTATTTCTGTACTATATAGATTTGACAGCTATACTAGTTACTTTACAGTCAATTTTCATGCAAAACATGTCATGATCTAATAAATATGATGCATTGCTATAGATCAATATAAAATGTAATAATATAATAATATATCTTATAGCCTAAAGCTCTGAAATGAGCCGCTCTGCAAAATGAGTACTTTTCACACAAGTACACTTTGTTGCTAATACTTCTGTACTTTTATTTTTAACAGAATAAAAAAATGTGAACTGTGGTATTGTTAACTTTATTTAAATTCAATTCAGTTTTATTTATAGCACCATATCATAAAGTTATCTCATGGTACTCTTTCATGTAGAGCAGTCTAGACCAACTCTGTATTACTTAAGTAAAGATTCTAAGGACTCCTTCCACCACTGGATAATCGCCTACAACAATAACACCCATCATTTCAGTAATGTGGCAACACTACTGGTAACAATCTCAATTTTCTCAGCCTAGTATAGCTGCAGTTTTTGTTACTGTCAAGGTAACACTTCCTGTCACTGCTTCACAATTTCAGTGTTCCACTGGCCAACTATTCTAAGGCTTTTATTGTGAAGCAGTTACAGTTTCTTGTAGCCACAAATTAATGTGGTGTTACTAAATGCCAACTCCAGCAAAACACAAAAATAAATAGATATTGATGTGGGTTTATGACAGTTGTTACTTACCTGTCTTTTCTGTCCAATCCTGTGGGCTCTGGCCTGGGCCTGCAGATCATTCTGAGGGTTCCAGTCTGAGTCAAAGATGACTACTGTGTCAGCTGATGCCAGATTGATACCCAGACCACCCGCACGTGTTGATAAGAGGAAGCAGAAATCCTGCGCACACAAGTGGAGGTTCAGTATATGTTACAGTCCTGGTTTATTCAAATTAAGTATAAACTGCATTTACTGTATCCAGGGCATAGAACTTACCTCTGAGCCCTCAGCATTAAAATGATCCAACGCCTGCTTCCTCATCTCCCCTTTGATGGAGCCGTCTAATCTCTATACAAACGAACAACATTTCTTAATTCAGAAATTTATCACAGAAATGGAATTTTAATCATTTAATCATTTCTTGAGCAAAATTCTGTGAGTGCTTCACTGGGGCATATCTATATGTATGTCTAATGGTCACGTGAGAAGAACAGTGTGTCGCTACCTGAAAGAGAAACTGTCGGCTCCTCAGGTATTCGGCCAGGATATCCAGCATCCGTACCATCTGGGAGAAGATGAGAACTCTGTGGCCTCGCTCCTTCAAACGCACCAGCAGTTTGTCCAACAGAACCAGCTTACCACTGCTTCGAATCAGTTGCTATAAAGAGGAAAAGGGGAGTTAAAAGTTACTGGTCTATCCTCTGTAAGTAATATCATGAAATCAACATGTTATTAATAGTAAAAATGTAACAGCACAACACATCACTTGAATTAAGATCATCCGACTAACAAAAAGAAAAGTTAAATCTTAATGAAACATTCAGCTTCAGGGAACACAAGCAGAGGCACCAAATGACACAGGAAAGGTCACATATTTAATGAGGAATTTGTTTTATCCATCAAAATTAAATTGAATACTGAGATTAAATGTTGAAAACTAAATTCAACTAAGTTATTTTTAGTTGACAAAAATCAAGGCAAACTGCTCAATCAGCTGGGGATGTGTGAAATGCCTGAGTTTGTTTTGTTGGCTGATCATATTAAATAGTGCCTTTTCTGTCAGATCATCGACATTCCAAATTAAACGTTCAAAAAGTCAGTGTCATGTGCCACGACAGGTGCGTGGGCAGCAGAGCAGCACTCCTCCCCACAGCGTTTCAGTGCCAGGCAGAGGCAAACCGAAGCAGTGAGGAGTCCGAAATTATAAGATTTAACACTACTTGTAGACAATGAAGTGCTACCTTTTACTAATTAAGTCCCAGATCATCTTTATGAAAAAGACGTCTGTTCAAATTGCCAATGCAAAAGGTGCATGTACAACATATATACATAGTAACCCCAATAACTCTAGTTTAAGCAGAAATAAGACATGTAACAAATATAGTTATTATGCAGATATGAACAATATATGTTTCAATAAGTGTCGATAGGACCTTAACTATTGGGTGCACCTAAATTATGTGCAAGTGCACCAGTGCCACCAAAAGTTAAGTCTGGAGCCTTATAATAACCAACTGGATATGTTTACCCACTGAACCCCAGCAAATGTACTTGACTGTCCTCTCACAAACTTCTTCATCTGTTCGTCCTTACCGAATATATTCACATGCACAGCAACCCACTTTTCAATTGGATTCAGTTTTATTTATATAGAGCCATATCATAACAAGGTTATCTCATAGCGCTTTTCCATATAGAGCAGGTCTAGACCGACTCTGTAAAGACACCCAACAATTCCCACCATGAGCAGCACAAGGTGACAGTGGCAAGGAAAAACTCCCTTTTAACAGGCAGAAACCTCGAGCAGAACAAGGCTCTGGGTGGGTCGGTCATCTGCCTCGACCGGTTGGGTTGAGAAATAGGAAGGGAAAGACGGGGGGGTAGAGTGAGAGAGTGAGAGTAGGAGGAAAGGGAACACACAGCAGTACAGTACAGTTCCATATACAGATGTAAAGCAATAGTAGTAGCGATGGCACCGATATTAACATTAATAAAAATAATAGTTTTGAATCTTATTCTTGTTTTCACTATCATTTGGCATATTAAGAAACATAGTAATTAATATGCCTGGAAACATGATGCTAATATTATCTGAATTTCTCAGAACCAGGATATGTTTACATTTGCAAACACATACTAGGCCAGTGACTGGAAACTGATTATATATGCCCTGCGATTGACTGGCGACCAGTCCAGGGTGTTTCCCTGCCTCTCGCCCAATGTTAGCTGGCTCCAGCCCCCCCCCCCCCCACGACCCTTCGGGATAAGGGTTATAGAGAATGAATGAATAGCTAAATGTCTGTTTACCTGTGTTGTCCTTGTTTTTTAGCTGTATTTCTATTCTGTCCCAAATTCCTATATGTGTACACAGGGAGGGGAAGGGAGGTGATGATACAGAAGACGGTACCTCAGTTTTAGCATACACTAAACACACATGTATAGAAGGAACAGCCAGCCCACAGACAGGCAGGCAAACACACACACACCGTTACACACATCCCACATCATGTTTCACTCCCAAAACACTTCAGCTGTGACAACACCCGCAAGCTCGCTGTGTCCCTAGAGAGGGACAGACAGAAGAGAGACACTGAGAGCTCCAGAGACAGAGCTGATTGTTTGTTTTCTCACTGAGGAAGAGAGACTGAGTGACACTGAGACAGAGTCTAAAGCCCTGCATGCAGTCCCTGGAGGTTCATTAATGTACAGAACAGAAGTGTTTGTGGAAATGGACAGCATACTGAAAATACACACCGATCAGCTAGAACTTTGTGACCACTGACAGGTGAAGTGAAGAATATTGATTATCTGGTTACCATGGCACCTGCCAGTGGAGGGGGGGGTGGTATATGAGTAGCAAGTGAACATTTTGCCTCCAAGTTGATGTGTTGAAGCAGGAAAAATGGGCAGCGGAAGGAGGGGAGCGACTTTGACAAGGAACCAAACTGTGATGCTGGACGACTGGGTCAGAGCATCTCCAACACTGCAGCTCTTGTGGGCTGTTCCGGTCTGCAGGGGGCAGCACCTACCAGAAGTGGTCCAAGGAAGGAGAACCACTGAGTTTCAAATAGACCACAGAATTCAGTTTTGTCTTTAGGATTATCAGTGTGAAAGTGGAAAGCAAGCAAAGCATCTGCACTGTGAGAACGCAGGAAGTGAAAATGTCTGTGAACGTCACAGCCATTGAACCTTTTTCTGTTCTCTGTAATTTAAAGTCTCACGGTGATGAATGAATGTAGTCGGCCTGCAGCAGCACCGTGAGCATGCAGATGACTGGACTCGTCCCTGCTGGTCATAGCAAGTCACACAGAACATGCATGCAGTCACACACGAGTCCGAGCTAAACGTGAACCAACACTCTGCTGTAGTAAATTCAAACATACACACAGAACATAACTCTTACATATACAGGCAGCACAGGGACATTGTAGTGACTTCTGATAATTCCCTGGAGATTTACTGCAACCTAAACCATATTGCCGTTTGTATCTGATCCTAACGGTGCTTTAACACCTAACATGTTTGCGTTGGTTAGGCTGGTGTGAAACCTGTCAAACTCTGGTGCGATATAGGATTATAGCATGAACGAGGTTGACAGATTGGGCAATACGCTTTGCTTTCTTGCCAAGAGTTAGAGGCGAAGAGCAACACCACCCTCATATCTGTAGTCAATATGAAGCCAGCAGCCGGTTAGCTTAGCTTAGTCTTAAGTCTGGAAACAGCTAGTAGAGGTGCAATGCAAAACTATTCTCTGTATCGGTTTATGTCACAAAAACATCTGCATTCCTATGAGTTTTTGTATCTGGATTTGGATTATAAATGAATTAGACGTGGAGGTGGTAAAATAGTTTTCTTTGCCATTGATGCTCCCCATATATATGTTTAGCTGACAACTAACTAATATAATACTTTAACCATGCACCTGGATTGGTTTCATAATAAACTTACAAATATTATTTGTATATGAACCAAATCTTCCAAAAAAAAGAACCGAGGCTAAGCTGAGTCTCACTAAAATTTAAACAGTAGGTGAAGTCAGAGAAGCATTGGGCCATACGTCACTTTTGCATTAAAACCGGAGGTTGTCTATATATAATGGGAGATGAATGTAAAGTCTCTGTGATGAAACATGACAATACAATATTGTCCAAAACAGCTCATGAGGTCACGTTGCAAAATTTAAAGCAAAGGGAGAAGGTCCAAGTGAAGATTGATTGACATGTCTGAAATGAAATGAGAGCGTTATTGACAGGAGCCTGGAACGCCCCCTTGACCCAGTGCCATGCACTGTGGAGACGGTGCCTGGCATCAGCGCCCCCGTTTCTTGTCTATTGTCCAGTCACAGTTCTTCACATGTGGAACATCAGCCAGCTTTGTCCACACTGCACAACTAATAATCGTATGGAGCTAATCTTGATTTAATCTCTGAATAACAGCCTGGCTCTGGTCAAAGAATCTCAAATCTCAAACTGAACATTTTCCATTTGTGTTTTTTAAATGGATTAAATAAATGAGATATGACGTGTTAGAGAGCTGCAGAGTTGCTGGTAGGTGGATTTCTTTGCCTTTGTGCTGAGCTAAGCTAATTCATATTTAAAACACAGATACGACAGAGGCGTCAGTCTTCTCGTCTACCATAAGCTTGTAAATTCTGGGACTTTGCCTGATACACCCATCATGTTTACTACTAGACCTCGTTTATCACAAGATATCAGGACGTGGTGAGTTTTACTCTACAACTATTTGTCTTTATTAGCCGGCTTTTATTTGTTCACGACTCGATATTATTTGAACACCAGCTTAAATGGGAGAAATTACAGAATAACGGTGAGTCAGTATGAACATGAAACAGACCAGAACTAAAACGCAACAATTCCCTTCTTTGGGCCAGAACACAGACAGTATATAACGATGGACGACACGTCAGCTCCCCAGACATCTGGATCGCCCCCTGGTGGCTGGCTGCAGTACAGGTCATGTTAGTAGATAGGACATGGGCCAAACTGAAAATACAATTTTCCCAAATATAGTCATCTTAGGTAGTTGTTATCACGCTAATGTTTGTTCAAGTGTTAGTTTTCTGATGAGTTTGGTTTAAATGAGTTATTTGATGCTATTCAAAGGGTCACGACATTGTGAAGGTGCTCGTGGCTCCACCTCTGACGACTGCAGAGTCTGGCTCAGCATGACGTCACCAGCACAAGATGGCAGATATTTCGGCTTCATTTGTGTACATCGGGAGGAAGTGGACACGCGCCGTCCACCTGAAGTGAACTGAACTGCAGATGTCAAAACTTTAGCTTTACGACTCCAGATGTTGGTGAGTACCCATAATGTGATGGTGCAACAACTTGATTAATACAAGTACACATTAATAGTAAGTGCAGCAGTGTGTGGTTCTGTATCTGCGTCTATTTATATTTCCAGTTCTCAGTGAACGTGTGAAACAACACTCCTCCAGTCTATTTCTTCCATTATTACTGTTTTTTATCACCAACAGATCTGTGGGAAAGGTTTCATTTTTTATCCCTAAATTCCAGCTGAGACCGTGGTTTTCTGCCTTCACACTAAGTACCAGTTTGCTCATTAATCAGTATTCCTGATTCGTCCCTTTAGCTGCAATCCCTGTTAGGAGTGCGTTTAGGCTCAGCTGTTTATTCAGAGGTTAGTTTACGTACGAGAGCTTATCTGCCTCACTTAGCGCAGCTCGTGGTCACTATGGCGACCACGCATTTCTTTTCATCCAGCAGAGAAAATAAGATACAGCTCAATTATCTCAAGCTCAAGTACCTTCCTCTGCACAGTCCTGTCCTGAGTCCATCTTTCCTTCCTGAGCTAATTTAGTCCACGTATCCATAGCAACAGCAACAAAAAGGTCAAAGCACCCAAGAAACACAGTATAACCATTTCACTTTACTCCCATCATTCAGTTCATTTATATGCAAGGAAGAAGTTTGGCGTAGTTGATGTTTTAATGAACACGAGAGCATCGACTGGACTCCGACCGGCATATTCTGCCACACCTTCTATGGACTTACACGACGGCAAGTTGGCTGAAACAACATGACGTCCATCTTATTAACAATTAAAAACAAGCAAGCCAGAATTAGGAAGCGTCTTTTTTTCTTGTCATTGATTTTTTCTTTTCCTTTGATGAAAGTAAATGTGACATTTCGTTGCTACATTTATTCATGAGGGAGTTTCAGCAGCGTGACAAGATTGAGGTAGATGATAAATTAAATCAACTCAAAATGAAATTAATTACAGTGAAAGAATACAATTAAAACAGCATTAATTAACATTTGGCCACTTGGGGACGGTATGTAATCACAGCACTGATATGTTGCAGCAACTGTGTCTGTGACTTTTTCAATGACATTATTATATTTTTAATTATTATTATAAAGGAGTTTCAGTAAAGTAACAAGGTTGATTTTACAAAAAAACTTTTTCCTTAATGGAATAGTTACATAATGACTTAAAAGATAACATAAATGCATCATAAAAAATGTTGTCCAACCAGCCTGGACCTGGTCGGGCCAATCACAGCCGCCCATCTAACATGGGGCGCGTTTGTTACGATGCTTTGGGAGGAATAACAAGGCCAGGGGCGAAGCATTCAGCAGCCACTTCATTCATTCTGACAGAAGTGAGGAGCACTTCTCAACCTGCACTCCTATTTGTCAGAGTTAATTCACAACATAATCAACGTGATCGGCCACCTAAAAATAAGGTCTGACATTCATGAGGAGAACATCCCACAGTCTCAATGACACTCAGCAACAAGGAGGAGAGAAACGGAGGTCTGGCTTGTTTCTGATTATTTAGATCAAGGTGGAGCTACATTAGTCCGCGTCCTGTCCTGGACACAGTAGCCTACAGGATATGAGGAACCTACCAAGAGAGCAGCGCTGCTTCCATCACCAGCAGGCGGAAGCTGGCAGGAGAACGCTGCAGTAGATGCTACTCACCTAGGAGCTGTCCAATACACATTAACTATCTGTTGGCTCCAATGCTGCACCGGAGAGTCACAATCAATATGTACTTAGAGTGCAATGTCCCAACATCCTAACAGCAGAAACCTTGGCTACTGAATGAAATTTCCTCTTATATTTAACTCTTATATTTCATCTTGCACGCCTGTTAAGCTATAGTGGCTATCCCTGGTCATGCTGGGACCCGTCCAGTTTTTGCTAATCAAATATATAATGACATTTAAATTAGTAAAACAGGGGCGCCGAGCTGGTGGCAGACCGAGATGTTCCAGCGAGGACGGCACAGCCTGTGGAAATTATGGATTTAAACACTGATTCTGCCCCGGGCAAGCTATTTATAATTGCATCTGTGGGATCACACAAACACCTTTGAACAGGCAACCAGCTGCTAGATGACAGGCACAACGCTGATCTTTACCCCCCCCAAGGTTTGCATAGGGAACTCTAACTGACCAGGTCAAGGAGTAGATGACTGAGATCACTGCTTATGAGCTCGGTAAAGCAAATAGTTTGTTTTAGGCATTAAATTAGGTGCCATTAATAACAATGGTCCATCAGAGGAGCCTTTAAGAAGACGGTTTATTGAAATTGTGGCTGAGGTTTTATTTGACTTTGTCCTGCAGAAGACGTGGCTCTGAATTGGAGACTTTTGATGCAGAAAACTGCTTTGTTTGGTAAAATTGGTCACCATTCTTCAAGCTCTCTATATACTGTAAATACTGAAGAGTGGATTGGTCATCCTTCCTTCCTGCTGTGTGTCCACAGCCCAAACATTGTGTCATGCGCTGTTCTCGACATAGGTTTTCCTCTGTTCTGTGACAGCATGCTTTAACCTCGACAGTCACATCTCTATCCATCCCTACCATCACCTCTCCCAGCTGCTGTGGCCCTGGTACACTGGACAGTATGATCTATGAATGACTTTGTTCTTCATTGTACCTTTTCTTTATCTCTCTCTCTGCCTAAGGGTGGGGGTTAGCTTCATTCTGGACTGATGGGATGGAGTCTACGGTGGGCTGTTGACAAGTGCACAGGAGAAATAAACAGTAGGAGAGGTGGGCAGCAGAGGGGAGGGATTAAATTGGGTGCTAACTCAGGTTAATGCTAAAGGCTTCTCCCACTAAATCAAGCCAGAGGAGAGATGGGAAATGTGGAGGAAGGAAGGGAAGGAGAGGCGGGAATAAAACAGAGAGGACAGTAGAGGACAGGAAAGGGGAGAAGAGTGGGAAAAAGGGCTGATTTTATACAGAGCCACTGTGAATTGATGCCGCATGGATCTAATATATTATCAGTTTATTTGATTGTGGTCTGAGCTCTGGATTTGATCGCTCCTGACTCCTTTAACTCAAGTAAAAGTGCTAACTCAGGTCTCCAGTCCTACAGACCCTGTTCAGCACCAGCAGCAGCAGCACTCTGTCACACCACCTAACTACACCAGAGAGGAGAGGGCAGGAAACAAGGGAAGAGGTGAGCAGATGAAAGGAAGGGAACAAGGAGAGTAAATGAGCGGGGATAAGATATGAGGAAAGGAAAAGAGGAGAGAATAGATTTATAAAAAAACAAAGAAAGTACAAGATTAAAGGACATGAGACAGGGGGAAGGGGAGGAGAAGAGAGAAGACAAGACAAAAGGAAACCAGGTGAAGAGTTAAGAGAAGAGGAAACAAGAAGAGGTCAGGAAAGGAGATTAGAGAAAAGAGGGGAGAAGGGGGAAGTAAAGTAGAAGAGGGTGGCGAAAAGAAAAGAGAGGATAAAGAGAAGATGAAATAAAAGAGAAGAGGTGAGACAAGTGAAGACAATGAGGAGAGGCAGGTGGACAAAAAAGGAAACAAAGAGAAAACAGGAATTGCAAAGGAGAAAAAAGTGACAAAGAGAAGAAGAAGAACCAAGGAGAGTGTGATGGCAAAATGTAACATATAATCTGTTCTTTCCTGTGTATTGTATTTAGTTTATCATTGTAATGTCTTCTACACACTCATTTGACAGATTCAACAAAGAAATCCACAACAAGAGGAGAAAAGAGAAAAGGAGAGGAGACAACAGACGATGAGACGAGGAGATGAGAGTAGAGAAGCAAAAGTGCAAAGAGGAGACAAATTGAGAGAAAAGGATGAAAGGAGAGAAACGAGGGGAGAGGAGACAGGGTGAAACAGAAAAAGGTAGAAGAGAAGAAGAAATTAGATCAAAGGAAAGAGGAGTGAAAAGAAGGCATGAGGAAAGGAGGAAAAATGTAGGGGAGACAAAGAGAGAAGACTAGAGGACAAAAGGAGAGCAGATGCCAAGAGAGGAGTGGAGGTGAGAGAGACGAAAAGAAGAACCAAGGAGGAGAGGAAGGGGAGAACGAGAGAAGAGAAAACAGGCAGGAAAAGATAGGAGGAGGAGGAGGCTCCTTCCTGAGTCATCAGTATTCCTCCCACAATCCTCTCTGGCGTTCACTTTATTCACTTTCCGGCTCGCTGGCAGTCACAGAGGCCACACTGAAAGGCAGGAGGACGGAGGGATTTCGCAGTAAACGACAGACTCGCGGTGGAAGCAGCAGAGAGAAGTCTGACTGTTGCGTTAGAACAGAGAGAACAGCAGCAACATGTGAGCATGACAACGTGGTGATGCACGAAACGCCGTCAGCTGTGTTCTGAACTGTGTGCAGGAAGCTCACCAACAGATCGGAATGGAGGTTTGCACGTGTGTTGTGTCGCCTCACATTCAGCCTGTCCAGGTCGGTTTGACTGCACGTGTTCGTGTAGATTAATACGCATCGCAGTGTGTTCAGAGGCGTGAAGAGGAAGCAGTGCAGGTACTGAGAGTATCTGTGTATCTCTGCTGTGTGAGACCCAGCAGCTAGTTGTCCCTCCTGAACCTGAAGGCAGCATCACATCCTGCCTGCAGAACGTGTAAATGGACTTAGACTCTAATTCACACATTCACACACCAAGGTTCTGGACTCCGCCGCGGGCAACTTAGGGTTCAGTGTCTTGCCCAAGGACACTTGGACACGTGGAAAGGAGAAGCCGGGATCGAACCACCAACCCTGAGGTTAACGGACGACCCGCCAAACCTTCTGAGTCCCAGCCGCCGGGCCCAACTGCACTGCGGCTGAAGGCCGCTACTTGAATCTGAGCTCCCCATCTTCCTTACTTTGTGAAACCTGTAGAGATCCTGCAGACAGAAAGAGCAGTCGGAGATACTGAATAGTACCGAGGACGAAGGTAAACCCCCACAGTGATGACTTGTTGGAGAAAAAGAGCCTCGAGGAGAAAGATCAGGAATAGTGGGAGAGGGAAAGAAAGTATTTGCAGTGTAAACGGCTGGCCCCCGGGCTTCCAGGTTGGAGAGAGAAACACATTTAGCGACTCTATGGAATTCAATTTAGCAGCTTGGTGATTTAAAAAGCCTCTCGAGTGGTGTGTAAGTGTGTAAGTGTGTGTGTGTGTGTGTACAGGATATGTGTGTGTAATGATTCCTAGCAAACCTATAGGCCTTAGTGGTGCGTTTGCTGTGGTGCTCACTGTGGTCACTACAGCGCTGAACTCATCCTACATGCAACTTAAAGGCGGTCAATTCTTAAAATACGCAAGCTAACATGCAGGGAGGCTGTTGTGTGTAGATTAGCGGTGTTCTTTTATAGCATGTGCTATGAATATGTTAAACACATTCAATGGGGATGTCTTGCAGAGTGACACTACTGAAGAAAACGACTTTGGGCAGGATACGCGGAGGGATTGCTGTGTAATCAGACCACACGGGTTTGATATCGAGGGCCGGGTTTAATGATCCATCTCGCGCAACGAGTGACTGTTTACCTACCGAGACCGTGTTTCTGTACCAAGTGGTTTGAGTTGCCTAAATGTGTCCATGACAACCTGAATCATGCTTAAGCGTTTTGCAGATATATTCAATATGCAGTTACCCGAGTAAGAGTCGCAGATGCTGCACATTCAGTTAGTAATGTAGCTTTTAGCTACGCTAGATGTTTGTCTGTCAGTCCACCACTTCAGTCTCAAAACTCAGTGGCTGGATTGCAGCCAAGACGTTCATGGTCCCCAGAGCATGAATCCTAATAACTTTGATCTCGTGTCACCAGCCGGTTGAAGCTTTTTGGTTCAGAGTGAAATTACGGGATGGTTTTCCATGAAATGTTGCACACACACACACACACGTGTCCTTCAGGATGGATTATTATAATTCTAATAATGTTAGTAATCCGTTAAATTTCAGTCACACAAGAAAGTGGTGCAGCAAAATGAACCTTTGCTTCTAAAATCTTGGTGACGTAGCGACTACACTCTCTGTAGTTCCATGTCCGACCCCTGGCCTTTTGTTTGTTAGTACAGAGGGAAGCTAAAGCTAACAGCACTTAACCCAAATATCTGTCAGCAGTTTGCAGGAATTAGGCTGAATGAATTTACTGTTTTACAGACATGAGTCTGTTTCTCCACTCTGACACGTCACTGGTCCATAATATACCAGTTTGAATGAACTCATTGGGTTTTGTAGACCCTCCTGACATGGTGGTGACACTGCCAACGCTGACATGGAACTTTACTCTGGTAAAATGGCAACATGACGGATTAACATGCTGATTATCATTCATTCATGCACTGTGAATTACCACACACACACACACACACACACACACACACACACACACGATATGAATGCATGCTTAATTACACACATGCAGAAGTTAAAAAGAATATGCAGAAAGTATGAAAATAGATACTATTTACATTCATGGCCATGAGAGTGTGCAGACAACACACACACACACACACACACACACACACACACACGCTCGCAGGCGTTGCTTGATGATGCTGTAATCTTCCAGCATCCCTCATCAGTGACCCAATCATCACTGAGCAACGATCTGCACTGAATCACAAAACAGTACAATTTTGACTGAACAGGATGAAGCCCTACTATCAGCACAAAAAGACTGCAATTATTCATTCATTCATTCATTATCCATACTGCTTATCCCGAAGGGTCGCAGGGGGGGGCTGGAGCCTATCCCAGCTAACATTTGGACTGCAATTACACACCGCAATATGATTCAGCTATTCTTAGCCCTGTGGCCATGAGGATCTGATCTCGGGGTCTTGGAGAGCAGTGACTGACACTGATTAGAGTCTTTTGATGTCGATCCCAGCTGGTTGACTCTATGTCAGCGGCTGATTTAGATGCCGCGCTGAGCCACTTTCAGCCCATGTAATGTATTTTTTTTATCAATTTAGAACGAGAGGTCCATTTTAAACACCACGTGTTTCAGCACAGTACAGTCATGCCATTTAGTTTACAGCTCGAAAAACATGTTTGTGTGCACTAGCACTTTAACCTTATGGGGACCATAAATATCCACAGCAACGTCTATGGCAACCCCACCATTAATCTATATTTAACTGTTGCACTACAGTAAAACCTCAATAACTGACCAATGGACGGAGATACAGAATATGCCACGGCTATCTTTACCGTGTTAACTTTAGCTTCAAGGTGCCACTAGAGGAGTGTCCGAAACGGTTCATCTTCTGGGGAACGTGATGACTATGTTTCCGTAAATTTCATGGTTTGATATTCCTCGTGGAACGTTGGCCCGAGTGGTGAAACACGAGGAAATCTGTCCAGCTGCTAGTTGTTGAGAAACCAGCTGTTTGTTTCGACTCACTCGTAGTTGCTTCACCTTCACCCCTGCCTGTGAGAGGTCAGTACGAGTGCACACATGGCTGAATGTGTCTGCGTCCTGCTCTCTCTGATCCCGATGCAGTGATTCTATCTGCTTGTAAGAGACTAGACCAGTGATAGAGTCTCTCTCGTCTCGGTGCCGCTGACTGTGTCACGGTTCTCCCAGCCCTCGTTGAGCTCAGCTGTCCCTGTAGAACTGTGTCCAGACCAGAATGGGCTCTCATGGTTGCTG
>JAVQJF010035913.1:0-29274 GCA_036023855.1 Gadopsis marmoratus | reverse complement strand
CTTAATCATCCAGGGTCTGTGTTTGTTTTAAATTTTTGCAACCCCTCTGTCTCTAGCTAATCCCAACACTTTTTATACCCTTTTTTTTTTTTTTTTTTTTTTTTTTGTTTTGTTTTTAAATCTGCGAGATCAGTAAGTGTCCAAAGGTCTAACATACATTTGGGCAAAATAAAGAGCATTGTTAAAGTGAGAACTTGTTCCCAGTCTTCACAGCCTCTGTGTCATGATCTGAACGCTTTGCTTCATCTTGACAATCCTCTTTTCTTTCCTCACTCAGCCTTTGTTTTCTTCTCAGGGGTTTTTGGTGTGTCCTAAACAACTCCCTCTAATCCCCTTGCAAAATATGCATAATAGGGAGCTTTTATTCCAAATCTAAGCAATGTGCTACATACTGTATTCACAGCCCCCAATAACTTCTCCTTTTTTTCTTCTGTTCTTGCCACTCTGTATTTTTCCCTCTGTTGCTCTTAACTCTTGTGCCTTTCATCTTCTCTTCCTCCTCTCCTCTAAACCCCTGCTTGTCCAACACTCTTGTCACTTGCATTAAACAGCCCATGTCTTCGGCTTATATATTGTTTTTTCCCCTTCTGTCTCTTTCCCTTTTCTTCTTTTCTTTGTGGACTGGATGAACCACGCAGGGTGCCACTTCGCCCTCTCACCACCGCCGCCATGTCAGTTTCCCTACTGGCAGTCATCGATTGAACCTGTCCATGTGTATCACCCTCTCTGTCTCCTCCCCTGTTGTGTTTAGGTGAGTGATGGAGATGAGAGAGTTGACCGTGGTAGCTGGCAGCTTTGTGGGTTTCCAGCTACTCTTCTCGGTGGCCAGCCCGCGGCTCTCCTCCGCCATCACACCAGGTTATGGACGGCTGCCTTCCACCAAGCTGACAGAGTGGAACTCCAGGTGTGTCATGGGAACCCACTACTCCCCTGCTGTCTCCACTGCATGCCTTTTCTCATATGCATCTAACCAGTAAAATGCTCTGGCAGTTTCATCCTGGTACTGGGGTGGGAAACCAACTTTCTAAAATGTGAACATCTACCAGCCACTGAGATAAATGTTCAGATTCACCAGCCACTTGCTAGTAAATCATTTTGTGTCTGCAAACTTCCAGCCACTTTCATATTTTACCAGCACGTGGCTGGTGCAAATTTCTTAACCTGCAGTACCAAACATAAAAGCAAACAAAAGCTGGACTTATTTTTCATGTTCTCTTTTTATTTTTTGGTAAATGCTGCGGCAGTTTCCTAATGAGAGCGCCACATATCTTTGACTCTTATCATGTTTTTATGTACGATTGTTTGCATTGCGGTAAAGATGGGTTCCCTCCATTATCAGCTGAACCGTAGCCAGCCATAAAAAAAACAAAAAATATCAGCCAGCAAGTTTGAAGCATTATATATATTAGTTTGACATTTTGAGAAATAAACAATCGATTTCCTGCAGAGAGTTAGATGAGGAGACTGGAAACGGGGATACAGCTAGCCTGGGTCTGTCTGACGGTAACACCATCCACCTACCAGCGCCTCTAAAGCTCACTAATTAGCATGTTATGTCCTTTGTTTCAGCCATGCAAAAATTGAAGTGCAAGTTTCTTTGCTGGGAGCAATTCCCAGGAAACCAGTGGAGGACACTGAATTGATTGTGAATTGTTGTTTTTACCGTGTGACGTTTGCACAGATTTTAGAAATATGAGCTATTGCTAGTTAATTAGTGAGCTTTAGCGGTGGTGGTAGGCAGATTTTGTTACCTTAAGGCAGATCCAGGCCAGCGGTCTCCCCTGTTCCAGTCTTTGTGGTAAGCTAAGCTTGGATTCTAGTCAGTGCAGACTTAAGTGAATGTACACCCACTGACATTTTGTTGTTTCACTTACTTGTTTTGTATTTACTGTTTCTTTCGCACGCACACACTTGAACAAAAAGTATTCAAGATTTCGACGTGGTATCATTGAAACCTACTGAGACACATCTCCCTAGAAGAGCGTTGTTGTATAACTTTGCAAAGTCATGACGTCTTGACATAGCTGTCCTGTGTTAAGTAAACACTAGTGCTTTTTGGAAATGCAGCTCTGTTGAGGTTGGACCTTGATGCGCCTCAGGCCAACTCATCATCATCCCCCTCAGCTGCAACTGTGATGTGAACGACTGGTGGTGCACGGAGCCGTTTTAAGTTTCAAGTAGAACCCTCAGGGGTGAAGTTCAGAGGGCAACAATTTGTGGATGCATAACATCTTTCACTGACTTATTGCCTGTTTCTTCTCTCTCCCCCTGTTCGTCCGTGTCTTTTGCTGTGTGCCAGAACTCGGATAATCCTTCATTCGTACAACTATAGTTTACATAGCCCTTCTGTATTCGAAGATACGGGGTGTAATGACCAAGGAATAGTCCAAGTCAAAGGCCAGGCACTGATGGTTCACCTCCGAGTGGCCTGCTGTTGCATAACAGGCAGCACTCGGAATGTTTATGTAACCACGACTTAAGAGTATGGAGAGAAGGGAGAAAGCATTTCCAAAGAGAGAGCACACGGTCACATGTCTTGTATTGAACACAGCTGTGTTAACTAACTATAAGCCTGTTCATATTGTTAATTTCTTTCTGTTCAACATCTGTTCTCTTCTTTTTAACTGTGTGTTCTTTTGCCTTTACAAATATGATTAGTAGAGCTGCAACGGTTAATCGATTGGTCAACCGAAAGGAAATTCATTGCTGACTATTCTAAATCTATTCAGTCATCTTTCAAGCAAAAATTTCAAACATTTGCTGGTTCCAGCTTCTTAAATGTGAGGATTTGATACTTTTCTTTGTCATTTCTGTCGGAAAAAGAAGAGCTTTGTGTTTTTTATTTCCAGACATATGGACTCTGGGAAATTGACGAGCATTTTTCACAATTGTTTAGACCAAATTATTACTCGTGAAAATAATACTACTAATCTGGAGCTTCTCAATACAAGCACAAGAACCAGAGAGTGGCTGCAAGAGTCGTAACATGGCCTACACAGACGGCTATCAGTTTTACCAGCTTCCTTTAGTCAAGTTTCTCAGTGGCTGTTCCATTTTTAGACACTTCACTTCTGATTCAGCAGTAATAATGGGCTCGAGCACTCATACTAGTAGTTGATCCGTAAAGTCTTGGCCAGGCCTCAGGACCAACAGCTGTGGCCTTTGGACAGGGACTGCTGTATGCTAGATGCTGCATGGTGACAGCGGAGGAACTGTGATTATGGCAGAGGAGAGACGGGCCACTGGACCTTTATAGAATCTATTCAGTGGCCCAGATAACCAGTCCAAAGGTCAGGGGTAAGCTGTATGAGGCCTCATTTATAAAATAAGTTATACTCTCATGGACGGGGCAGGGGGGGACAACAAATGTAGTTGCAACTACAGACTGTAGGCATGCATGAGCAGACATTTAACAGGACAGCAGCATTATAGGCACCCCCGTTTTAATTATTCCCCAATACAAGTCCTGACTCTAAACTCCTATTAGTCTCACGGCATGTTTACTACTTTGCTCTCATCTGTGTCCATCCCCAGGTTGGTGTCGACTGTGCACGCCCTGATTGTGGGGTTGTTCTGTCTGTACATCCTGTGGTTCGACGATGCAGTCAACGCCAATCCCGTCTGGTAAGAGGAACCGAAAGAACTCATGAGTGATGTATTCGTAATATGTTGAATTGAGGCAGGAGAATGTGTGACATGCAAATAGATATGTCCCTATAAACCCAAATGCAGTGGTGGTAGGCAAAAACACTGGCGCATTATGCCATGTCATTTTGTTAGGCTGAGGGGGGGAGTAGTGTGAATGCTTTTGGCACTGTTAGGGAAAACCTCTTTTCTCACATCTTCCTTTTCAAACCGGCAGCCATGTCTGGCTTAAAAGCGAAGGGAGGAAACGGATGAAGGGATGAAGATGGGAGCTGGGTGGTAGTCAGGCAGAGTCAGGGTTGGTAGTTAATACCAGTAGTTGGTAGTTTTTTTTATTTTTTTTTTTATTTTTTGGGAGGGATGACTATGGCTTTCCCTTCATCAGAATGAAAGAGGGAAGGGGAGAGGATGGATCTGATGTGTCGGGGGAGTCTCCAGAGAGTTGTACATTCAGTAGATTTAGCCTTTGATTATTGTCTTTGCTGTCTTCGCTCTGTCTTCTGCTCTCTCTGCTACTGCTGACTCTGTTATTTGAATGAATGAATCCTGAAAAGGAGAAATGGTAATTTCCTTCCACATTTATGTCTTTTAAGCGTTTCCCTGCAGCTTTCTGTCTTCTCACTTCTTCCTTATAGTCTTGCAACACTTAGTCCTTCCTCTCTCCTTCTCTCTTTCTCTACTTTCCTTTTCCCTCTGTTTCACTTCCTCTCTGTCTCTCGAGCAGACAGACTAGAATCCCACCAACAAGGCTCCTTTTCATAGCAAACAACAGCAGCCTAGTACTCTGCTGCCACCCCACCCACCCCTCTCTCTCGTCTTGTGGACCCCCACACACACACACACACAGCCTCCTCCTGCCTCTAGCTGTCCATTGTACCCCACATCTCTGGTGGTTGAATCAATGCAGCACACCTCCCTCTCTTATTGTCTCTGTCGGCCCCGGCTAGCATCGCTGATGGGGCGAAGGGGGGGTCAAGAGGGAGGAGCAAGGGGACGAAAGATGGGGCCTCCATCTGCCTCTTACAATCTTCAGCTGCTGGAGTGTTCAGGTTCACTTAGTATCTTAGCCCTCCTCCCCAAGCCCCTTTGTCTTTACGTACAGTTTTTGGGACTGGATTTACTAACTTTTTCCTGTCAAATAATCTCCAATGAGGAAAATGGTCAAGTGGAAATCGTTTCTATGTTAGCGTACGGTTGGTGTTCCAACATTAGCCCTGCAGTTGCGCTCTCTTTATTTCCTCGCGCCTTTCTCTCGTTGAATTTCTCATCGTATCCCCTTCACCCACCAGCACCTAGCAAATTCCCGGCAGCATCCTAATGCCTTTTTATGTTTTTTTTAAAGTTCACCTCATTGCAGAAACGTAGTGGTGCAAGCGTGAATTCTCCAGTCAATCTGATGGTATTACAGCATCATTAAGACCTGTCACACAGCAGCATTGTTCCCTCTGCTGCTCTCAATAGGGCTTGAGTGGCCCCAGCCGTACTGTGAGAAACCAGCATTGTTTTCAGCTGCTGCTCAGGCTCTTTCAGCGTGTCACTGTGGCTGGCAGCGCGACCTGGACTGTTATCATAATCCATCCAGTTAACAAGCCGTGTCTGACCGCCCGCTACTGCTGCTACCTCTCGTTTGGCTTATCTGGACTGAAATTTAACACGTGCAGGGCCATCTGAGGGTTGTGCTGTTAAATTGAGGTCAACCTGATTTTTAGGTACAACATTTAACCTAAAATCTTTCGACACATTGTATCATTGCTCCGCGCCAGCGTTGGCTGGAGGCATTATGTTTTCAGGTTGTCCGTCCATCCAATTTTGTTAACAGGATATCTCGGGAATGCCTTGAGGGAATTTCTTCAAATTTGGCACAAACGTCCACTTGGACTCAGGAATAAACTGATCAGAATTTGATTGTCAAAGGCCAAGGTCACTGCGACCTCGCAAAACACTCAAGCCCCAATGACCATATTTCACAGCTGGCCGGACACTGAATATGTGACGCTTAACTCAAAGGTCTTTGTGACCTCATAATAGGTTTTTTACCATAATTTAAGAATGAATCAGCCAATTCCAGATTCCACACACATGATGACTGGGACGACACAATGAGTTATCAACAACTGGCACAGGCAGCCAAAATCGCACGGTGTAAATCAAAGTAACCCGTACCTTTTTAGATGGGAGGCGGTCACAGCCTGGTGACGTTGGAGGATGTACCGCTGAACAACCTGCATAAAGACTAAAATGGAGGGTCAGACTGACAATTGTTTATTTTAGGCAACTTTGGTAACCTATTTAAACTAATTCATTCAGATTAAAGCATTATAATCCTTCTAGGATGCATGCTATTATATTTGTCCCCCGCGGAGCAACGCGACTCTCTGTATATGACTCGTACGACAGGCCTGGATCACTAAAGACCTTTTTATTTATTTATTTTTTTCTTTTTAACGTACGAAAAATCTTAAGCGCAAGAAAATGAGTGAGTGCAACAAGTTATCTTAAATCACCTCTTCCTTCTCACTTCAGAGCAGATCTGCTCATATGAGTGCTGCTTGCATGAGGCCCGTTGAGTCAGGTCTATTGTAGCGCTTCCTGTGTAAAAGGCTCCATATCTCTCTCCAGGCCAAATTCCAGTCAGTTAACCATACATTGAGAGAGGAGCGTGGGTTCACGGTCCATTTAATTAACTGAAGCTGGATCGCACTGATGTGATTACCAAGAAGCCTTTGGACTCCGTGGCGGCAGACTCTCCGACTTATCACACTAACAGTCCGATGGGGTGTTACCCAAGCTCATGCTGTATTTGATGGCTGCGTTTCTGTCTCCTAAGTGCAGTGGTAAAGTGATACAACTGCTCAGTAAACAGGAGAGGCACTCTCTTGTCAAACAGACATTATATTAGATAGAAACTCAAGGAAAAAGATGTAGAATGTTTCATCAACAATGTGGCCAAGCCGATAAGAAATTCACCATTGAGTTGTGGCTGTAGCCACTAGTGATATAAGAACAGACGGATTTATGTCACATGCGTACAAACTTATATGTACTTGGTCAAAGGTCGATTGTGCTCTCAGGTGAAATGTGCAGGACACAATTTGACAGTAGTGAGCCCAGGGTGACCCGGTGGGTAAGGTGTATGTTTATACAGTGTGTGCGTTGTGGGGTTCTGTTACACAAGCGGTCAGCCAGTCATTCGCTATACGATACCTGTGACTGATACAGGGATCGGGTGTCTTTTGAAGCAGAGATACCTTTATTGTTATTTTGAACAGATGTTGTTTGCAAGGACACCCAAGGGTCACCAGACCACGACTCACCACTGATTACTGTTGATTTCAGAAACAAATAAAGACTGTCGGTAACATAGATGTTTTAATGCGTTGTTCAAAGAGCTGTTTGTTGTCATGTTATGGCCACACCACAAACCTCTTTCACAACCATGTCACCATGCAGCTCTTTGTTTGTTTTGTTTTTTGTTTTGTTTTTTAAATCAAGACCTAACCATGTGCATGGGTACCACAGAGAGCTCATCAGCATTAGACACTCAACCTTGAATGACCTTTCTACGTGATTCATGGTTAGTGTTGTTAGTGTTAGTGTAGTCTTGTTACATGAATTAGTTTGCAAAATTGCGTCATGTCCTCTTTACAGAAGTAGATTGTCGATTTTGAGATTATCCGAGGAACACCGTGTAAGAGCTTTAGAATTTTTTTGGCACGGTAAGTAGCTTCGCCCTTCTGGCTTGTTTGTTTTGAGGGTGGTTGAGGGTGGTTGAGTGTTACAGCTGTGTTGAAGGTACTTTTTGACAATGTGCTCTTTGTTGTTCCACAGGGGGGAGCCCAGTCTCGTCAAGCTAAATGTGGCCATAACCTGTGGTTACCTCCTTTATGGTGAGCTACTTGTTTTTTACTTGTGTTGATCATTTCTCTTGGTACACACTCCACGAGTCAATAAACTGTACGTGGTGTAAACACAGAGGAATTTTAAGTAACATGATTATTGTATCTGCACTTTGATATGTTAATGTACAAATTCATTGATTTAAAAAGAGACATTGTCATATGTCAAAGGGAACAATTGTGCCTTTTTGTCTACCTGTATCTAGTTTTTTAGAAAATGTTATAGCCACAGTTTAGATTTTCACACATGTCGGCATTAAATGTCTTCTACAAACATTCTCTGCATTTTTAAACAATGTTTATTCTTGGGTTAATTATTATTTATGTTATTTATGTAATCATCCTCCTAGTCATACAGATGTATCGATTTGCCAGCTTTCTGACCAACCTGTCACACTGTCTTCTAGACCTTGTGCTGCTTGCCTGTAACTGGAACACTATGGGGGACAGCTTTTTTGTCTGTCACCACTTGGCGGCGCTCTATGCATATGGATACGTGCTGGTGAGTCTTGTCACTCTTCAAGACCCAGAGTGCATGAACGGCTGGAGACACTGGATTAGTCAGATCTACTAATGTATTTGTGTCCTGTGTTTGGTCATTGCAGACACGTGGCGTGCTTCCCTACTTTGCCAACTTTCGTCTAATTTCAGAGTTATCCACACCGTTTGTGAACCAAAGGTGAGTCAGCCCTGTTAGTGAATAATCCCTTTCCCATCCTAACCATGTACAAGGGTATCGCAGCAAGCTCCCCTTTCATGGGGAGGGGAGGGGGGGGGCTTCTTCTGGAATAACTTGCCGGAGGCCATTAGACAAACTGAGTCTGTTGATGCTTTTAAGAGGCACTTTTATTCTCTGCATTTTAATTGTGTCTAACCTGTATTTTATTGTGGTTTACATTGTGTTAAACGTGTAAAGATTAAAATGGAAACACAACATCTAATATGCACAAATGCATTTTATTCTTGTATGTGTATACATTGGTCTTTGTGAAGCACTTTGGTGCAAAACCTGTCTGCTTTTTAAAGTGCTATTTAAATTTATTTTACCATACGGCTGACTTATCTTCCTCTCTGACATTTCTTAATCGCCCTCTCCCTCCAGGTGGTTCTTTGAGGCATTAAAGTACCCCCGCTCGCACCAGATGGTGGTGTTAAACGGCGTTGCCATGGCGGTGGTGTTCTTCCTCGTGCGCATTGCCGTCATGCCCTCTTACTGGGTCAGTGTATTCGCCACATTTGGCACTCAAGACTTTGAGCGGCTGGGTTTGGCCGCCCAGGTGGCTTGGATCACCTCCTGCATCGCCCTAGATATCTTGAACACTATCTGGATGTATAAAATCGCCCGTGGCTGCTACAAGGTCCTGACGGGGAGAGGAGGACGAAAGGTCAAGGAAGGAGCAGAGGCATCGTCTTCCCCCGACAAGAAACATGTGAACAACCACACAGACTAAAGAGATGTAGAGCAAAGGATATGTAGGCACCGACATAAGCAGGGATGGAGGCTAGATGTCCAGGAACCACACAGCCTCGGCGTCCCTCCCACCCCCGCCATCGAATCCCCAATCTCAGCCCTTGTCGGCAAGTGGACAGGGCTAAGAGTCCTCGGGTTCTAATCCCAACACAGGACAAGGACACTGCTCTTTGGCTCACTCAAGCAGCAGTCGTTTCAGCCTCAGTGTTTTCTCCGACTGATTAGTATCCTGCTAGGTGATGGCTTTCAATCGCAGATGACAAGGACAAGCACACTTTTAACTCACTCGCCTCTTTCGTACCCTCCCGCCACTTTTCTCTCATCTCCCCTCCGTCTCCTCTCACGCTCAACGTCAGCCAAAGCCCAATCCTCTGAAGTGCCTGTGAAACACAGGAAAGCAATAATGGTGGAGGAATAAGATCACAAAGTCTAACAGAGCTTAGCCCCTTCAGAAGACAACCATCTCTCACTCATTATTGCTCCTGAACGACGGGAGGCTCCTTCTCTTGTTCATACTCCGTCCACACTTGAGGATTCGTGGCCTACAGAGGGAGGAACCCTGGCATCATAATCCATACAGTGTTTGTGAATCTATAGGGCTCTTGTCTTAAACTCAGACCTCACAAAAAGAGACAGAAAAACACCATAATGCCTCTTCTACACTATCACCTGCTGTGGCCTCCTTGTAACAAGTGGCCCCTGCCTATATCACCAGCCATGTCCCTCCAACCTCCTTACAATTTGGGTTATATATATATTTATAAAACAACTAAGAATATGCATGCAGGAGAGAGAAAAACAAACACTCTCCGACACCCTTAGCTTCTCACATGAAGATTTTTGCCTTTTCAGTATTCATTGTGTTGGCATCACTGTGCTGTCCTTTGCTCTCTTAATTCAAGTTGTTTTACACACTCTGGGGTCCTTAGCAGTCGCAGTAACATGTTTAATTCACATTGCATCCATTGCAACCCTCTGCCTCACTGGATAGGGCTCCACTATCCAGCTTGAACGTTTGGTTGTGTTCTACCTCTCCCCCTCCCCTGCCTCTCAAAGGCTTTGTCAATCCATTTTTGTCCCGAGTTAATCAAGACTTTCTTTTCTTTCTACTTTAAAGAGTGATTTTAGCCTGTTGTGACATCACTGAGTCAGAGGAACTTCTCGCTCTCTCTCTCTTTCTAACAGAGCGCCATGGCTTTTCTCCCCAAACTGCGTTCACTCAGTGTGTCTTTCTAGGGAACAACCCCCAGAGGCTTTTATACTTCCATTTATCTCCGTTGTTCTCAGTGACTCTGAGAACCTAACTGAGGAAGACAGAAGATTAAAGTTACACACACACACATAAACCTTTTCCACTCAGCATAGCGTGCAAATTCTACAATATATTTGGTGCCCTTCTAAAACACCAACGCGGTGCTCTTCCTTTTGCAGAATGTCAGCAAGGGGAAAGTTAGCGATATGACATATCTAAGTAAATTGGATGTACCAATCATCTGTGACAACAATAAGGTGTCGCTGTCAAAAGCAATGTGGCAATCTGCATGTTATTTTGTTTTCTATATGAACTGTATCCTCACTATAGCGTATGGTACGGTTGACATGTTTTTGTGATGCCTTAGTGAATAGTCAAGATAGATGAATAACATCTAAATATTAATTGCATTAATCTAATACTTAAAAAGGGTTTGTCTTCCAAAACAATTAATGCTTTTATCTATCAGAACATACTGAATGCATGAGTTTATTTCTTTCTCCTCCCTGCATGACTGTACAGTATATACACATACAGTATATACACATACAGTAGCTATGCAGGTACCCTCTGCATATTAACTCACTAATCATCACATTTTCTGTGTGCCAGTTGGCATCACTTGGTTTTACAAAGTCATGAGTTCTTCTCGTCGTACAGTCTGCTATTGGCAGACACGAACTACACTGCTGATATCATGACAGACAGAGATACAAGAGGATGTTTCAGATTCAGCTTTTGCCACACAACTAGAAACGTACAAAGGACAAGCATGCATGTGTATGCCTGTTTCCTTCTTGCTTAAGGGCACTCCACCGGTTTTAGCATTAACGGTTCACTTCTACAACGCTGTCAGACTTACGATGGGCTTTTTCTTATTTTAAAAAAAAATCGATGGAGCATAAATGGAGATTCTAGCCAGCTATCCATCTAAATGTAGTGTAAATTTTAACCAGATTTCCCAAAGATCTGCAAATGTGAACTATTCCATCATATTGTCCTTTACTACTGTTATGTGAATATTAGGAGATAAACATGGAGATAAACAGCTGGTGGCGCTAACACAACAGGATAATGTAATTAAAGAGTACCAGTCAAACCTCAGACGATGGAAATGTGACATTTGTTTGTTTCATGTATTAATTTGAGGACGGTTCCAGTCTCGTCATTGCTCCACACAGATCTGATGCTTCCTTCTCTTCAGTGGAGCAGAAGCTGCAGTGGACTTTTACGTCATCATTTATGCACTAAGACTGTTTCCATTGCACTTTGTCCCTTTCTTTTTTTTTTTTTTTTATAAGTGATATGCTTTTCCACCTACTTTCCACTTTACTGTTTTGTTTTGTTTTTTTGCGACAATTAAAGTCTTTTTTATTTAGCAGCATTTTCAGATCAAGTTTTTATAATTATAATGTAATTGAAAGTGCATAATTGCAGGTGGATGGAAATGCACTTTTTTGCACTATTCAAAGCCTGGTGCCTAGATTACCTGTAGTTCAGCTCCACCCCTGACAGCTCTGTTGGAGAGTTGGGTGTGTTATGCTAGTAGCAGCTAATGTAGCCCAGAGGCGCCAGTCTCAAGCACAGATGAGGATACAGAGTTCTGGTAAGCTCATTTCTTTCACTCCATCAACCCCAGAATTTCTTTTCATTTTTAAACTTCATTTTTAGTCTTCAGCTCCAGCCGATGCTGTACGGGGCCCAACTTGAGCTGCTGGGAGCTCATCAGATTCTGCACTGCTCGCTCTGGAGCCACCGAAGGCTTTATACAACTTTCCTCGCATATGTAGCTGTACTTCCCAAGATGTGTAAACACACTTTGATGTGTAAAATCGGTGGAGTTCTCCTTTAAATCTATGTATCTCTAGTTGGATAGGTAGTTATAATAGTCTGAGAATCTCTGGTGGTGTTGTCACTGTGGAAATATAAAGCACACTCCCTGTGGAGCAATAACTCAGTGATCTCCTGTATTTCTGTCTGTCACCACAGAAGAGGGGCTACAGTATCTTGTGCCTTTACACAAATGGTGGATGTGATGCAGCCAGATTTGGATTAGCATGACATTTCTAATGTAATATCCAGTGATAATCTCCTCTGTATTCCATATGTATACTCTGTATATATTTTCATAATCTGCCTGCACAATGATTAATCCGGCCAAGTGTTATAATCCAAAACAGCCCTCTCGGGAAGCCTGTTTTGTGTTTCTCTCCTGAATCCAGGGGTACATCTCTATGAATGTTGTGATGGGTTGTTTAGTGGCATTAAGATGAGCTCAGTGTCCAAGGTGATGAGACGGGGGTGGAATCACTCTATATATATATATATATATATATATAAAAAATTTTTTTTTTTTGAGACACAAGCTATACAGGTAGTTGATGGGAAGCCTAACATCTCATTTCTCCATCCTCTTAAACTTAAAGCTGTGAATAGTTAGTTTAAAACTGTAATATCGTTCAGTCACGACTATGACACAGTAGTCAGACTACAGTGTGGCAGGTTTCCTGAGACTGGCTGAGCAGCGATGCTGATACACCTCTTCTTGTAGCATCATCCTGTGCTCTTGGTTGAATTTTGACAGACCGGGTGCACAAAGTTTAAAAAAAAAATATATATATATATATAAATAAAAATTACAGTGAACTACAGTATGTTGTCTGTGGACAGACTTGAGACTTTTTGTATATGTCCGGGATTTCTACAGAATAAAGACCTGATATGAGCTGTATCTCACACTGGGGCTGTTGGAAAATCGACTGAATGAATTGATGATTGATGAGGCTGCTAATTGTAAGGCTGTGATCTGTATTGTATCAGGTTAGAACAACCACATTTGCCTTTGTTTCTTTGGGGAGGCCAACGTTCATTATATTATATAATGAATATATTTAAATATTTCAAAGGTATGTACAAATCTGTATATATCTGTGATTGAGTATTGACACCAGATCACTAATGAAACCTCTGTTGTATATTGTGTTGCACTTGGATGACCGGATGTGTCTTCTTTCTTAGGTACATTATAACAAAGCTGCATCAGAATCTGATGCTTCAACAGTATATTCTGCCGGTCTTCTCGAGGTTACACGTGGTACATTTTTGCCCCATTTGTTCTTTCAAGTTTGATCCTAGGTGTACAGTGAAATAGGGTGAATACAATTTTACATAATGGTGAAGAAGGACTGGAAAAATCATAGACAAACTAATAATCAAACAACTTCTTTTTCTTTTTATTCCTTTTGAATGACTTGCCATTGTGGCTTATGTCCCTTCCCTTTTGGTCTTTAATTTAATTTAATTATTATTTTCTTTTAATGCAATGCAATTTCTTGTTTATGATCTGTATTTGTTTTCTGGAGATTTTAATGTGAAGCAGCCTATACTACACAGGCCTTAGGGTCGTTGTCTGAGCATTACCTTATGACTCGGGATTGTTGTCGTCTGCAATGACCACTACTAATGATCATGTAACTGTAGTGCTGAAAGCTGAGACTTACTTGAAAGTGTTGCTCTTCAATAAAGTTGAAGACAAGAGAAACTAGTGTGTTTATCTTTACCTTGGTTTCCCTTTTTTTTTTTTGTTTTTAAGCTTGCATTAATTCATCAGTTTCCCGGTTTGTGAACAGTGACGCCAGCATGGGAATGACCTGCTGTATTCAGCGTTTGGCAGCACAGTGAGCTGCTCCAGTCACTCGTCAGCTGTGCGTATGACAGCTCTGGCCAGGCGAGCCAGCGCCAGCTTCTGGCAGTTGGCACCACTGCGCTGTGTTCTTTTTCTTTGAAATTGTGTGTAAATGCTGGAGGCGTTGAACAAAAATAGGAAAGGTCAAGTACAGACTGAGAATGAGATGAACGGTTAAAACAAGAGGATTGACTGAAACGGGGATGAAAGAAGCCTATAGAGAAGCGTGAAAAGTGAAAGATGTGGAGTGAGGAGGGGGGGGGGGTAGTCTGAGCCACAGTAGGTCTGATTGAAACCATCTCTGCCTGTGTGTGTGTGCGCACCAATTGGTCAAGGGGCTTGGTCAGAGACCGTGCCTGAGCAGCTTTACCAAATATGGTCAAATAACAGACCCAATGACTATTTCCCCCTGCTGCTACGCCACACATTCACAGCGTAAACTTGCTGTTCAACTTCATGCGCCGGATGAATACGGTCACCTGCATGTCGCACAGAAGCACACCTGCATGTTACAATATGCCTGATGCAACAGGCGCTGCTCTCGCATCACGAGCCCAAAGAAGCATGTGCAGCACGCGCGCATGTACCGTTTCCTTGTCGTGGCTGATTCTGCGAGAGAGCCACAGCCTCTCATGGGTGTTTACCGTCTGTCAGCTGTGTTTGTCAGACATTTTAACTTAATGAATTCAAGTCTATGAATGTCATGTCCTCTTTCCCTCTTCGCAGCGTCCAATTTCTGTGTTTTGAGTTTATTCCTTGTGAGCACTAGCAGGTCACAATATTGAGCAAGTTGTACTGGGGGAAAAAAATAATAGATTATAGGGATATGCCTATTTCAGGAGAAACACCTTTCCCAGACTTTGGGGAAACAAAAACACATCGAATAAATCAACATTCCTGGCTTTGGAGAGGCTATTAACAGGGCAGGTTTTACAAGGTACTTAAACACTTGGCCAGAGTTGATTGAAATGACTTTTAAACCAACTTGTTAACAAGCAGCACTAACAGTCACCACCTACTGTACCTCAGCCAAAAATGTCATGAGCCTGTCCCAGCCTGAGAGTAAAGATTAATACGTGTGAAAACAACTGAAAGCAAGGCCAGTTCCAGTTTCATGCTGCGTTGCCCCTCAGGTGGCATGAGGTTGAGGCATGAACGAGATTTAGCACATCTCCAGGAAGTTCTAACTAGAAAAGGCTACACCTTCTGAGTAAAATGCACATGTCCCTGCTTGATATAGTTTAAACGTTAACCAGCTGAGGTTGAAGAGGCAGGCAAAATATGAAAACCGAAAGACACTGAATTAGCACTTACAATGGAAGTGCTGAAGGAAGCTGACGTTTTGGTTTAAGTGTAAAGTGTCATTTAACTGAAGTTAAATGAAGTTGAAAGTGTTAGAGTTGAAGTATAGGTGATCTACTGCTTGAAGTGTCTGCTGTGCAAGTCTTGAAAGAAATCTGTGCCAGCGGCCATGATAAACTGAAAGACAGTGTCGGCTGTAGTGTAAGCAGTGAAAGCATTTGAAGTAAGTTGTGTGTGAACAGTGAAAGTTCATCGTTTAACGTCACTCAAGCGTTTATTGAACGGTGAAGATCTGAGACCTGAAAGCGTCATTTGGAGTGTAAGTGTTGAAAGGAGTTGAAACTTCAGTCGAAGAGTAAAAGATGAAAGCGGCTGAAGTGTCAGCTGAAATGTGAGCAGTGAAAGTGATTGCAGTACATTGTGTATGACGTGTGGGAGTTATAACGGCACAGAAACATAATTTCATTCAACCTTTTGTTTAAAGGTGAAGACCTGAGTCCTGAAAGGGTTTGAAGTGTCATTCAAAGTGGAAGCACTGAACAGATGAACGCAGTTGGGAAGTCGGTTGACGTGGTGAAAGCAGTTGAATTGTCGTATGAAGAGTATGGGGTGAAAGCAGTTCACGAGGAAAAGATGAGTGCTGTTGATGTGAAAACGCCGTAGATGGTTCAAGTGTGTGCACTGTAAGCAGGTTTTAGTTTGCAAGTACATTTCAGAAGTAAGAGCTGGAAGTAATTGAACTGTCAGTTCAAGAATAAGAATCCGTTCACAGACACCTAACGGAGCAAAAGTAGTTGCAGTGAAAGTGTACGTGATGAAAGCACTTGATATTTCATTTAAAGCGTCAGTTAATGAAGGTTAAGGCAGAAACAGAATGCATTTTGAAGTTCAAATTAAGTTTCAGGACAGAAAAGTGTCCTGAAGAATAGTGGAAAAAAAAATGTACATGTATGTACCGCTGAAAGGGCGCACTTAAAAATGTGGGACTGAAGGTTATTGACCAAATCCAGGTTTGTTTGAAGCTTCCTGTCCTACCGTAGCGACAGGTTGGAATTATGATGCCATGAACTCAGCCTTCAGAACTCCTGAGTTACGTAGGATCTTGAGGACTTCTACCATAAATAGCCAGACAGAGTGGAGTGAGGAGAGGGCTCGGCGGGTGGAGGGAGAAACGGCTTACTGTAGAAATGCCCTTCTGAGTTTCTGAAACTGCACTTATCGCCCTCTCTATCTCCTCCTCTCCCTCCCTCCTCTGTGTTTCGAACCTTTCTTCCTAAACAGTTTTAGTCTTTGAAACTCTGTCTGCATTTTGTCAAGTATCATGACTCATGACTTCACCTCCATAACGGCACATGTCTCTATATTCAACCTGGCGCTCTCCTGCCATCCAAGAGGTCTCTCCAAAGATGTCCGTCTGCGGATATTTCGCTTCACTCTCAAATACCTTCTCTGAAATGTGCCGTGTGTGTACAGTATGTTTCGGCCCCATTAGAAATGAGAAATTGTAGTTAAACTGCTCCTTTGTTTGGATCGTGGGACTCTTTACGGTCTTGCCACCTGAACTAAGATCGTGAGAAAGGCACTCTCATAAAACACCAACAGCGATTTCACGTAAACATATTGTGAATTCAAAGCACATTACTGCAGACTTTCACCCTCCAGTTGATAAAACTGCGACACATTTACGGTCTTTTCCTTAAATGAGGCCTCTTTACTCATCAGCTACCATCCGCGTGACATTTTGCAACGCAATAAATGCACCCAGAAGTTGCCTATTAGCCTACATGTCGGATGAAATTAGAGCCAACGTAAACGGTAAAGCCCACCGCGCAGTAAATATCTGACTCTAGTCTGTTGTTTTTAGTGTGAGGGATTCCTCTTTGACAAGACGTTACATCTTTATCCCTCTCCCAGTCAGCTTAGGCCCTTCCCCTCTCCCATCATGCCCAAATAAAGTGTCCAAATTCCATGAGTGTGCTTCTTCTTCTCTCTGTGAAATGTTTATAAGACCCTCGCTCTGTGTGTGTGTGTGTGTGTGTGTGTGTGTGTGTGTGTGACTGTGCATAAATCAGCATATCTCTACACACTACAAATAACTCAAATAAAGCTTTTACTACATTGTAACAGTATGTAAGTGGAGGATTAACTAGTTTATCGGGTCTATTGTGATGTGCCTGTTTTATTTTGATTGTACTGTAATTTGATTATTAGCCATAAAGTCAGGATTTTATAAAATACTGAGGCCATGTGTCCAAATTCCATCCTGTGCAACAACATCAACATATGAACAAAAGCCTGTGGAGTTTTTTATAAATATTTTATTTCTCTTATTTTCTCCATCAAGCAATCAACTGTTCTGTTATGCCTTAAAAATAGGGCTTCTCCACACTGCCAGGATATAATTCTGGTGGAGATATACTAAATCTCTTTATTATATTTAGTCTATATGTATCTAAATCAGCCTCTAAATCCCAGGATGTGTAATTACAGAATGTACACTGACGCTTCAACTTCTGTCAGCAACTGCTTGCAATGCACACACTTCAACTACCTCTGGCTCTTTGGCTTCAATGGATGTTTCAATTGCGTTCATCTGATAATTTCAGCACTTTAATCTCATATTTTATCATATATTTCAGCACCTACACTCCCAACAGTTTAACTGCTTCAAACCTTTACACATTAATTGACATCTCAACTCATCTTTACTCTTCAACTGGCATTTTACTGTCACCTCTTGCAGACCAAATGACACTTGAACTATCTCTGGTGCTTCAACTTCATTCAGTCATCATCTGACATTTGAACTGCCGCCACTGCTTACAGACCAACTGACTCTGCAATTTTTTTTATCATTTGCAATTCAACTTACCGTTCAACTACTTTCGTCTCTGACGCTTCAACTGCTTTCAGCTCTTTTTCTTCAACTGTTAGTTGAACTTCTTTCAGAGTTCAAATACAAATTGACAATTCAACTGCTTTCATGAATTACAAGTCAGTTGAACCGCTTCAACTGCATGCAGATAATTAACATTTTAGGACATTTTAACCAGTTTACTGTGTTTGCATGTTCAATGTTCAGTATAAGTGAGCACATTCCAACCTAAAACATTCATTCTTACATGTAACTGCTCATGTATACTTTCTGTAAATTCTATCTCCCTACATGAAGGTCCTAAAGCTGTTTAAAAGCCGTCTTCACGTCTGATGGAGAAATACTAACTCCTTATATACTGTATATTATATACAATTTAATATATCTGCCCCCCATAAACTCCAATTTAAAGATATTTTGTCTAAAAAGAAGTCAGTCTTCAAATCCCACCATGTGTAAATACAGAACATACACTCCCTCTCAGGTCATTAACGCTCCCAAAGTCCCAGAACCATTACAGCGGACATGACCTTGGTGTCCTCACTGGCAACTACAACCTTGGAGCCCATCATGCTGTTTTCAGCTTCACCTCTCTCAGTAATCACCCTGTAGGCCCCTGCTGTGAAACGCAGAGTTAAGATATATCATATCTCAGATAAAACCTTGAGCACGTTGCCATCACGCCGACTACTCTCCCTTTATTACACATATCCATCATGCTACAAGTCCTGGGGTGCATGCTGCAGTGCAGTGGACTGAAACTAAAGGTGAACTTATTAACTATTAACTGAACGTATTTCTTGCATAAGAGTTTAAAGGTGTATGTGATATATGACAAGAGTACAGTGAAACGCCACAGCTGCAGCGTGTGGTGTTGTGGTCAGTGAAAGGCTCTGATGCAGACCATTGCTCTGCAGTAATTATTTTCAGCTGTGTGTGTATAAATCCTCCCCCCATTACTGAAGCCCTTTGCATTGTCGCTGGGTAACAGTGTATGTCCAGTTACCTTGCATTTGCACTCTTTCATTGTCTCTCGCCACTGTAACTCAGCTCTACGTGTCTCTCTTTCTTTCGCCAAAACCACGGGCCTTTCCAGAACGTTCCTCTCTGGCTCCATCGGCATGTCTGCCATGTGTCTGGTAGTGACACACACACACACACACACACACACACACACAAAAGCTGTCCGGGGAGCCGCCTCCTCTGTCCCCCCCTCTGACTGTCCTCTCCGCAGACCTCCCTGAATCTCCTGCATTCCTTTCCTTGTCATCCGTCTGCCTTTTTGGGGGAAGAGAAGTAACACACTGGAGTAAAACAGGAAAACCACCTCATTGCTCCCAGAGTGACATCAGGCACTCTGCAGTAGCTTCCGCACACAGTCAAACATGTGGCATCAGTCCCTCAGCAGTGTATGGTCATACAAATACTGTAGGGTTCTTTTTGGTTATAATATTCTGAGAGCAAAGAAAGCACTCAGAAGGCAAATGGAATATTTCACATTTTTAAGTAGGAGGATTTTAAATGGATTTGTCAGGATTTCCCCTCTTGGCAAAAAAACAACAACATCAGTACCTTAAATGTGAATTTTTGATGATAAATTAGAATTAAAGAGACAACATTATCCATACGAAACTCTTTACAGTGCATTTTAAAAGCCTGCGAGTGCTGGACGTCCTTGGCTGATGAATGATAAAATGATACTTTAAAGATACTGAATAGTGCTTTTTCAGTTGGAACATGGGTTTAGCAGCTGTTGTAGAGCCTTTGACCTTCGTATCCCACAATCTTCTTCAGCAGATGGAGTTTGGCCAGTTGTCACGGAAGTGTAGATGTTCTCGTTTCCATTTGTCTGAGCATTTTAAGGACTACTCACCCACGTTGGCTGAAAAGTCGAGATTGAAATGATCATTTGATACGATCCAAAGCTCCTAAACAGCTTCTCAATGGACCTTGTGGTCAGATCGTTTTGTTGCTGCTGCTGCTGTTTCCAAGGTCAACAACGGGCTTTCAATGTGGTCGCAAAGTGGAAACTTGAATCCACAATTCCAGGGCAACTCCATCTGCGGAGGAAGGTCGCAGGATGCAATCGAAAAGAGCCCTACCAGCTACAACATGGATGAATTGTAATTTCACACAACCTGGCCTGTCTCCCAGACTTAATATTCACGGGCTACTAGCTTGCAAAATGTGTCCACGAGCCGGCGTCGAGGCGGCTCAAATATTAAAAAGCAAACTGCCACTGCAAGTGGAACGCAGGATTGAAAGGAAATGCACGATCGAGACATTTCAAACATGCACAGTTAAAAAAAACAACCTAATGTAAATGTTACCTCTCAGGATAATGCGCGTTTTTAGCGGCATGACCAGTGGCATGATGGCAATGTCGGCCCACCACTTTGGCCCAGGCGGAAATATCTCAACAGCTATTGGATGAATTGCCATTTTGTACAGGCAGCCATGGTCCCCAGAGGATGAAGCCTGCTGACTTTGGCGATCTGACCACCAGCGGGTCAACCTTGTACTCCATTCAGTGAAATGACCTGACATCTGCTAGAGGGCATGGTTCATGGTTGCCAGGATGACCAACCCCGCCGCTGATCTCCTGACCTCTCACCTAAGGTTTTTTGGGGTTTTTTTGGCCTGTGAGCGAAACAATCTCGACAACTACCGAATGGATCGGCCTTGAACGTGACGACGACACAGCTGCAGCAGCAGCAGCAGCAGCAGCAGCGAGGCGGCGCGGCGGAAAAAGTGACACCGATTGGATCTAATACCCGAGCGGTGACATCACTCCCCCCGGATGGGGAGGCCGCGTCCGGATTGGACGGCGGCCCCCGGCCAATCAGCGCGCGCACACATGGGACGAGTTTAAAAAAGATTCAGAGGAGCGTCGGGGAGGTTGTCCAGACGCCCCAGCAGCAGGTCCGAGCCCGACCGCGAAGGAGAGACGGAGAGGAAGGAAGGAAGGAAGGAAGGAAAGAAAGAAAGAAAGAAAGAAAGACAGAAAGAAAGACACCCACGGATTTGTTCGGGACTTTTCTGTGCGTCCCCCCCCCCCCCTCTCCTTCTCTGCCTCGGACAGAGAGCCGAGAGCCGCAACCTGCGCCTCCATTTTTAAAGCCTCAGCTCTTCTGTAAATAGACACAACAACAGAATGGCAACACATTTCAGGAGCGGACCCGCCTTCGGACTTTCTGCCGAGGTCAAGAGTAAGGTAGGTTCTTTACAATATATTCTATTATTATGACGTTCAATGACAGGATATAGGGCACCGTGCAGCCGCGGTGGGGTCAAGGGTCAGTGACGGCTGCTGGAAACGCCTCCACGGTGGCCCCCAATATTTATTACTGAATAACAACCAACACAAAGATGGGCTTCCTTCAAAGCAGGGTCCTGTACAGTGGGGGTTGCAGGCATGACACTGAGGTCCTTGTATGGAGAAAACATGTGATTTTTGCAGGATAAAGCCTTGGTGCTCAGGCTGGTCACCCTGAATGACACCTCGGCCCATCGGACGCCTTAGAAAGGGCACAGAAAATGTGCTGCGTGGCTGTGACTCTGACCTCAAATCAGATGTTCTAATTGGCCCGTTGGAGTTAAATTATTTCTGAAGAAGAAGAAGAAGAAGAAGAAGAAGTAGTTTTTTGATGATGGATCACACCGCGAGGGAAGTGTTTGCCTTTCGCAGGTGAAAGTAGGTCTTTGTGGACAAATGATTTGTGTCGCTGTGAAGGGCCTGCTAGAGTGCAGCCTGCACACACTGAAATTCTTCTGCTATTGGCAGTAAGACGCCAAAACCGCACGAAGAAATCTGACATTTTTGAAGGTGTTGTGAATATGAGCTCGCTGGTATTGCGAGTCAAAATGCATATGAAGGTAATTCTAATTTTAAGCAACAATTTTAAAGCTTGATTTGCTAAATTAAAGGGATGACTTGAATGCATTACTGTGTGAGTGGTGGAAGAAATGTCTATATGTGATTAGATTTTCCTTTCCATTACAAGTAAAGGGCCTGCATTCAAAATGTTATAAAGTATTATTGGCAGTGTGCGCCTGTCGGTAATATATTGGATAATGTAGAGTACAATATTTCAGGAGCATATTAAATAGAAATGGTCAGTTAAAGCAGAAGCGCCTCAAATTTGGACTTTAAAAGGTCAAATTCCTACCCTGCATTGCGTGAACAAGCGGTTAATCTGTCACCATCCTGTCAGGAAGGGTTGATCCAGTGATTAGCAATAGAATTTGGTGTGTTTTTGATATTTCATTGCTGCCTCTGTCATGACAGTAGTGATGAGAAAGGTCAACGTGTGACTGTTCCAATGCTCCGATCATCGTCGCCGTCGTCCCTGAGTAGAGCCATCTCTCATCGGAGCTTTAATCTCACACAGAGAGGTGCCCCGCGCTCTACGAAACCCACATTCCTGTCATTACTTCTGTTCAGCAGTCAGCAGGGTCTTAGTCACAATTGGAGGTTTGACATTCTGGCGCCAGCCTGGCTGTTATTTTGCTGCCATGGCTGCATCGTTTGAGCGCAGGGGCAAGTGGAGAAGTGGACTTCTGCTTTCTGTAGGGTCAAAAGCAATGTTAACATTTCTATTGGAGCCGTGGGGGCTTCTCCATGGGTCATTCAGGGATGGTGAGTTCCAGCAGCATGACGACAGAGCGCAGCAGAGAGACTGACAGGTACGTCGGCATAAACGAATGGCCTTTTAAGGAGTGACCGGGCTCTGACTTGGGACTTGAGAAAGTGTCCTTACTCTAAACAGTTTACATCCGAGTCAAGGATGACAAAACACTGTCCTGACACAGCACAGGTGGATGGCGCAGACCAAAGTCATGCCAGCAGCGTGCACGCTGTAACCATTTTGCACTACACGAGGACACCTAGCAAAGGGATGATGTCCGCGGAAGTATGTCTTTGTTTCTGTATGTAGGGATGTCTACTTATCGGTTACAAACTACGAGATATATTTACTCTGGCGGTTGTGGGACCCCACATGGCAACGTGCAGATTCTACGTCGGTAGTGGAGCAAAATTAAAGTGAGGCGATGAAACTTTTGAAAGCAGAAGAAACGCATTCTTTCTCTTTAATTCGTAACACACAAACATACCGTTGCTCAGATTAAAACGCTGACAGGTTTTGCTGCTACCGCCTTACTTGGTCTGGTATGACCAGTAGCTAATGTAGGCTAATGAGTTTTCTCTGCTTATGCTATGGTTACACTACGCTTAAGCATTTACCATCATCATTATCCTGTCGCTGCCACTTGTGGATACATTTCAGCAAAGGTTACAGTGTTGCTTTAAGGCAGGGTATCGTTTAAAATACTTTGATTCTAGTGTCGAGTTTTGCTACCGAAAACAATCCCAGTTTTCTGTACCTCACTTACAGAAATATAGGCGCGTGTGTGTGTTTGAATAAAAAGCCCTTTTTTTTCTCTCTCTCTCTCTCTCATTTAACAAAGAACCTCAAACATCTCAAATTTAAAATGTCTACAAAAAACGGGCAAAATTCTGATATGACATTTTGACAGATTTGGTTAATGTGTGGGGATTTGGTTAAGGATAATGTCTTGCATACATATTAACACATTAACCTTACAGGAAAAGCCGTGTCTAGTTCGGATCACTGTAGATCCACCAAAGAGGAATTTCCCCTCCCAAACCAAAGGTTTAATTTAAATAACTGTCAGAGGCCCAAGGAGGTCAAATTTTCCAATATGTTCCAGAAGTATAAAAGAATTGAGAAAATCCCAAATGATTAATAACACATTTGTGTGACAGAACTTTTTAAATTCTATTTTCCTGCCCTGGTAATCATCACACAATTTGTCTTGTAACCCTTTGAAGGGGACCGGCCACTAAAAACCACAGTAGCTCCACCTCGACTAGCTACAAAAGTAGAATGCTGCTTATACATTAATGCAGCAGTAGAATAATGTTATATTTAATACAATATTTATTCTGCAGAATTAATCATTTTTACCTAATTAGCATTTGGTAAATTTGGACTGGTGCTTTAGCTTAAAGCTAGACTATGTAAGTTATTTAAGAAGAAATAACACGTTCTTCCTCCTTCAAATGAAAAGCTGACACACCCTTGCTCACTTCAGCTCACTCTGGAGTTTTGCCACTACAGCATCACTCGTTCTGCGCGTAACTGACATTGCTGAGTCACTTTACGCTACTTGTACTAACTATGTGTTTTTAGCATTTACCACTTTCCTATAACTGTCGCAGTGAGTGCTCTCCAGCAAAGTTACATAGTCTCACTTTGAGTACATGAACAAGTTTATTGAGATGGAGTTGCATCTACTGACAATCACTGATTTCACCTTGCATTCTGTCTGTCTGTGTCTATCTATCTGCCTACTTGACAGTGTCTGACACTCAGTGCCAAGTTTGGCTTGAGGTTTGATACCCAGGATTGCCAACACTATGAAGTCCACCATCACAAAAAGTGTCGGGTGTTTTAATTTATGAGCCATTCAGACTTATTTGTGCTCTGTGCTGTTTGCCTGTTGTGTGATTCATGAATCAGAAAAATGGCTTTAAAAGCTCGGAAAGCAGCCAGTTCTGAATGCATTCCTGAGAAGAGCAACACAACGGAATCACACTCTGAGCTGAATTACCTCCACTGGAAGCAGGACCTGTCGACCTTGGCCGGCCTGTATCAGACGCAGTTTGCCTGAATAGTCGAGATGCTGTAAAAGGGCAGATTCTGGAAAGCCCAGAGGGAGAGAGGGTTAGAGAGCGAGAGAGGAATATGAGCCAGGCCAATCGCAGAAGGCGAGCAAGGCAGTCGGAGGGAGAGGGAGGAGTGGCTGGGAAAGCAGTTTCTCCCAAGTTTGGTGTGATGGGCTGGAAGCTACGCCATCCCTGCTGCTTTGAAATACTTGTTTGTGTTGGCTGCTGATCCCAGACTGTGAAGACTTATCTGTAGAACATTCAGGAAAAGGGGATGAGGGTGTGTGTGTGGGGGTGTGTGTGCGGGGGGGGGGGGGGGAGCAGCCGTAAATCCCATGCCAGGATTCAAAGTATTAATGGCAATGTGTTTTGTGCCCATAAGGAACTGCATGGAGAGAAGAGAGGGAGGCCAGTTTGCCTCTCCGTGCAGGAATGTGTTCTTTTTATACCCCTCATCTCATCTCAAAGTATTTCTTTATTATATAGTGAGACTTTAAAGACAGGACAGTTATGAGAAAAGAAGGGGTGAAACCAGAGTTATTTTAGTTACTGAAAACCTGACATTTGGCATGAAAGAACCACTGCATTAACCACGACTTCAACCATCGGGAGGAATTTGGGGTTCAGCGTCTTGCCCGAGGAGGTGGGGTTCAAACCACCAACCCTGTGATCAGTGGATGACCCGCTTTACCTCCTGAGCCATTCTATATGGAGAATAAGCAATTTTCTGTTGGTATACCAATTAACTGCTACTGTAACCTGCAGATGGACATGAAAAAATAAAATGTGAAAAACCAACGTGGAGGGTCAAATGTCCAAAAACTACATAATAATAAATAAATACTTCTTTGGGTTTTAATGGAGCTTTTTGTTTCCCCTGTAATTGGTACCAAACTACATAGTTCTTGCGAAGAATATATTCAGAAATAATGTGGAAATTAGCCACAGTTACAATAAAGCGTAATTATGGTTACATTGATAATGCTAAGTTTGAATGATCTGGAATGGAATATTTGACACACTTTGGTGCATACATTAACACTTTTTATTTTTTTTGTTCTTCCACGGGAATTATAAGGAGCAAACTGCATCATTTATTTTTATTCACCTGTTTTCTAAGTACCAAAGGGTGCAGATCATGCCGGTTTTCACTTGACTGCACAATCTCTTTGTGCTTCTGACGAAACTCCCTAAAAGGACTAAAGGCCTGCCACTAGAGAGTAGGCTTTGTCATTCAGCGTTTGTTGGTCTGACGTCGTTGCTGTAAATGTAAAGTTGAAGTCCAATCTTATGTTTGACCCCAGCTCGCGGGAAAGTACGACCCCCAGAAGGAAGAGGAGCTGAGGCTGTGGATTCAGGATGTGACCGGCAAAAGGATCGGGGACAGCTTCATGGAGAGTCTGAAGGACGGAGTCCTGTTGTGCGAGTGAGTGACACGGAGAATACTAGCACAGGAACGCCCAAACTTTAACCGCACTAATTTCTGTATTATTATTTTTATTATTATTGGTGATTGTTTCCCTGTATAAATTGAGGTTTCTTGACTTTGTCTTTCTCTCTCTGTCTCTCTGTGTAGACTCATTAATGTCCTCCAGCCAGGTTCTGTGAGAAAGATCAACAACTCCAGTCAAAACTGGCACCAGGTAATGCACCAGCTCTATGGAAAGAAAATTAGCCTCGTTTGTCCTGGTAGTCTCAAAGGTCGGCTCGTTTTCCAGAGCATGTGGAACTTGGTTAGTCTACCGTATTGGCACTGACAACGCGGAGCTTATTTACATTCCATAAAGTAGCTGCCATATCAAATGAGGCCCAGCTCAGCATGGTTTTTATTAGCCTCTTACAGGACTGAAAAAGCAAACGGTGCTTTTAAGGCTTGATTGAATCTCTTTCCAAAAAATTCTCACTGTGATATTAGCGCTTGTAAGTGAATGCACATGTAAACAGACTTTCAGTATTACAAGTGGCAATGCACAGGTGAAAGCAAAGCCTTGAGGTTCTGTCAATATTTAGCCATTTTAGTTTCTATGCATTTACTGGGATTTAATTTTTCTTTAATGTTGTGATTTAAAGTTTTGCGACATTTTGGAAAATACGCTTATTAACCTCCTGGCTGAGAGTGTTTAGCTGAAGAGATTGATACCCCTCCCATGTCTGTACATTTTATAAAAGTAACTACAACTACGCAGCCAGCCAGCCAGCTAGCTTAGCTAGCACAAAGACGGGAAACATGGGGAAACAATTAGCCTGTCTAAAAGGAACAAAATCTGCCTACCACCACCTCAAAAGCTCACAAATTAACACATTGTATCTCAGGCTAGCTGTTTGCCCCCTGTTTCCACTCTTTATGCTAAGCTAATTGGCTACTAGCGGTAGATTCGTATTTACTGCACAGGTATGAGTGGTATCAATCTACTCCTCTAACTCTCGGCAAGAAAGCGAGTCAATGGATTTCCCCAAATGTTAAACTATTCCTTTTATTAAATAGAAAGAGCTGCATTCAAGGTGGAACACAAGGAAACTGCTCAGGCTGTATGCAAGATGCCAAATAGTAATCTCTTCTCAACTAGTTCCATTTTCCCCTGTCTGCTTTTTTTTTTTTTTTTTTTTTCCTCAGCTGGAAAACATAGGGAATTTTGTTCGTGCGATCACAGAGTACGGTCTGAGGCTACATGACATCTTTGAGGCCAACGATCTGTTTGAGAACGTCAACCACACTCAGGTCCAGTGCACACTCATCGCTCTGGCTGGAATGGTGAGCACTCACACACACACAGTTATTCTAGTGACATCGGTTGTAGGAAAAGCAACAACAACAAACAAAGCATTAGAATTCTTAGTCTACAATGATATTCTATACATGTTGCAGCCACCAGCCTACCTATGTGCCTGCTTTGTGTTGTGTGGACTCGGACTACAATATGGCAACAACAGTGGCATAATAAAAACAATATGGGTATGAAAATGCTATTACCCCATTTTCCCCTTCTGTCTCTGCCACTTTTCTCTCTCTTTCTCTCTCTTTCTCTCTCTTTCTGTCTCTCTCTCTCAGGCCAAGTCCAAAGGTTTCCACTCCAAGTACGACTTAGGAGTGAAGTACGCTGAGAAACATCAGCGCCGCTTCGCTCCAGAGAAGCTCAGGGAGGGACGTAACATCATAGGCCTTCAGGTCAGAGCAGCATATGGGAGTGTAGATGTGTGTCCAGGGATGTTCTGCTGGCCAAGACGCTTCCCAGTGGGTTGCCATTGTGCCCCCTGCTGGACTCATTCTGCTGAAATGAATCTTCACAAAAATATCTTCATTGAGATCATTGATGTGCAATAGAATGATAACAGATTAATGTGAATTTGCCCATCATAGGTGTGATCTTTTAAATTAGTTTCCAGTCGTGCAGATGCTGCCCAAGATGACAACTATGTCCCCAAACTAACAGTGTGCTTTCAGTTATTTAACTCCATTTTGCTGCGTCTCTAGATGGGCACCAACAAGCTCGCCAGCCAAAAGGGCATGACCTCTTATGGCACACGGCGCCATCTGTATGATTCCAAGATGGCCATGGACAACCCACTGGACCAGTCTACCATCAGCCTACAGATGGGCACCAACAAGGGAGCCAGCCAGGTGAGGAGAGACACAAAAATTATGCTTTTATTCATCTGTTTCACACTTTGATCCAGAAAAGATCTCAGACTTGAAGCTGCACCACATATTTTCTATGTATTAGAAAGGGAAATAAATCTATTTAAAGGTTAAGGCTGGTGGTGTTTTTCTGTACTTTTCTTGTTGTCCACAAATCCCATAAAAATACCAAAACTAACGATGCATTAGTTCATCTGTGGGCTCCAAGCCCATATGTTACTGAAGACTTAAATATGTAGCTCGATTGCTGTCGTTTGTAGCAAAAGGTACTTAAACTGGAGTAAATCGAATTTGTTGCAAACTATTTCCAGCTGCAGCTTAATACACACTGGTGGTCTAGCACGGTGATTCCCAAACAGGTGTTTGTCTCCAGGGGGTATATACGGAGTTGCAAGGGGGAACATGCAAAGACTGCAGAGTAGCTCAACTAATATGTATCGTTAGCAGAAATTAATGCTTGAAACTACTACTAGATCTAAACCGTTAAAATGTTTCAGAAATTTACAACAAAAATAGGCTGGCAACCAGCAGGATGGAGTATGTGGGACTGTTCGTACCCATGTCCATCATTATGAAGGAACATTGCATTGATGATGTGTTTTTAATAGTTCTTGGAGAACAATGGAGCTCTGCGGCACAGAGCAATAACACATGTCAGGCTGTAGATATGCAGATAATACTTAGTAGGAACAATTTACTCTTTCTTTATTAGTGTGAATGCTGTTAAGCATTCACACTCTTGTTATCCAGTTCTTTATTATTTTCTTTCTTCCGTACGTTTTATGAACCCTTTCAACTCCTTCATACTTTTAGCTATACA
>JAVQJF010035904.1:0-30349 GCA_036023855.1 Gadopsis marmoratus | reverse complement strand
TTCGATTGTGTCCCTAGGGTGGTCCTGTGGGGGGTACTACGGGACTATAGGGTACCGGGGAAGCTGTTACAAGCCATCCGGTCCCTGTATAACCAAAGTATGAGCTGTGTCCGCATTCTCGGCACAAAGTCAAAGGCATTTCCAGTTGGTGTTGGGCTCTGCCAGGGCTGCCCCTTGTCGCCGATCCTGTTTGTGGTATTCATGGACAGGATCTCAAGGCTCAGTCGGGGGGAGGAGGGTGTCCAGTTTGGCGACCTCAGGATTGCGTCTCTGCTTTTTGCGGATGACGTAGTTCTGTTGGCTTCGTCAGGCTGTGACCTTCAACATGCACTGGGGCGGTTTGCAGCCGAGTGTGAGGTGGTCGGAATGAGAGTCAGCACCTCCAAATCTGAGGCCATGGTCCTCTACCGGAAACCAGTGGATTGTCCCCTTTGGGTTGGGAGCGTGTTGTTGCCCCAGTCGAAGGAGTTTAAGTATCTCGGGGTCTTGTTCACGAGTGAGGGTAAAATGGAGCGGGAGATGGACAGCCGGATTGGTGCAGCTTCTGCAGTAATGCGGGCGCTGCACACGGACCGTCGTGGTGAAGAAAGAGCTGAGCCGCAAGGCAAAGCTCTCGATTTATCGGTCGGTCTATGTTCCAACCCTCACCTATGGTCATGAGCTTTGGGTAGTGACTGAAAGAATGAGATCGTGAATACAAGCTGCCGAAATGAGTTTCCTTCGGAGAGTTGCCGGGCTCACTCTTAGAGATCGGGTAAGGAGCTTGGACATTCGGAGGGAGCTCGGAGTAGAGCCACTGCTCCTTCACATCGAAAGGAACCAATTGAGGTGGTTCAGGCACCTGATAAGGATGCCTCCTGGACGCCTCCCTTTGGAGGTTTTCCAGGCACGTCCAACCGGTAAGAGACCCCGGGGTAGACCCAGAACGCGCTGGGGGGATTATATATCCCAACTGGCCTCGGAACGCCTTGGTGTCCCCCGGGATGAGCTGGAAATGTTGCTGGGGAGAGGGACGTGTGGATAACCCTGCTTAGCCTGTTGCCTCCGCGACCCGGCCCCGGATAAGTGGAGGAAAATGGATGGATGGATGGACATATTAGTGTGGATGTAGTATTAGTGTTGGAAAAATAATTAGCTTAGCATAAAGAGTGGAAACGGAAACAGCTAGCCTGGCTGTGCCAAAACGGAACTAAATTTGCCTACCAGTACCTTTAACATATTGCATCTCATGTTTTATCTATCTGTTCTATCTTATTTATCATTTAACAAATTAGATACCATGTGTTAATTAATAAGCTTTAGAGGTGCTGGTATGCAGATTTTGTTACCTTCACCCCTGTTTGCAGTCATTGTGCTAAGCTGGGCTAACTGCTGCTGGCTGTAGATGTAACTTTACAGTACAGACATCAGAGCGGTATCAATCTTTTCATCTCACTCTCTGCAAGAAAGCAACGTTTTCCCAAGGCGTTGAACTATTGCTTTACACATAGCTAGTTTGAACATAAGAAATCTTAAACGGTTATACAATTATGCTCAAATTGGAGCCTTTTTAAAATATCTGGTAAAACAATTTCTTCTAAGAGAAAGAAATGTTTCTTTTATTCATGATGTATACTTTTCATGTGTGTGCTGCTTAAGACAACATATGTTTGCAATACGTTTTCTCGTCTTCAAAGCTTTTCAAGATTTCAGTAGCCTCAGCTTTTGGCCTTTACATCTCTGGAACTCATAAGCAACCTAGATTGTAGTTTACCCATATGTCATAGAGTTTTCTAAACAAATTGTAATTCTAGATAGCAAAGGTATAATGTCTGGCCACGTTTGTCAGGCTGTTTTGCGTTGTTACGGAAACAGGATGCTTCGAAGGGGCCTTGTTTGGAGTAGGCTTTTTGTGAGGAGCTGGTGTTTAGAGCTGTGAGCATGCTCTAGCTCAGGTCACCTCTACAACAGCTTTTGATTCTCTGTCTTTGTTCTCCAATCAGAAACGTGTTTCAGTTTGAGTTTCATTAAAAGCTTGTCCTGAAATTGGATCCATCTCTTTGTACACCCGCCGAACAGGAACAGTGTGCAACCTAACTGGAAGCAGATCATCCTACCCTTCATCAGTGGACTCGGCTACATGTGTATGTGTGTTTGAGTGCGTGTGGGTACACACCTATGTTGTTGTGTGCAGTGTATGTTATAGTGTGTAATATATCTGTGCTTGTGAAACACTATAGTCTATAGTGTCACTCTCTCTGCGTATGGCCTGACATTTATTCACTGTGTATGACATCATTTACCCTTCAGATGTATTAATGATTATTTCATTCTCTCCTCCAGCCAAGGGAACACCCTCGCATCTTACTGAGCGCAGCAACACACTTAGTATAGACTTTCCACAGGAAACAGTGGCTCTGTTGCTGCCTGCTAAGCCAAAAAGTGTCAAGCGTCCAACAAGGTATTTGTTTACAGATGCTAGTGTGCTATCACACATGCCACAAAGTGTCTCACCCATGTCAACTTAAAATAGGTTTCACTTTTCACTTACATTAAGCGTGTGCAGAATGCATTCATTAGTCCAGAGCTGTTGAGTAGAACTCTCAGTCAGGAGCTTCACAATCAGGCCTCATGGGAAAGGGAAAGTGAGTAGAGAAATGTCTATGCAGCACATGTAGGGAAGAGCTTCCAGATGTGACATGTCAGCATCAACGACACTCAGTGAGGAGGTGGGGATGTTGGGGGGTTGATTGACTGACAGCATGAATGAGAATATCACTTAAAGAGAAAAATAATAATTTCTTCAATAGCGACCTGTGTTTGTATCTCTGGACGCTTTTGGGGAGGGTTGCGTTTACATGGGAATGACTACACTCAGATTTGAGTGCATGTTAGGTTGACAACATATGCCTTGCAGCTAACTGGGTGTGTGAGAAAGAAATAGAGACATCCACACATGCATATATTATATATATATACACATCCTTTAATCACAGAAGAGCTATGTAGTTATGGACTTGCCTATGCATGTTGAGAGTCAACAAGAATGTCGTCAGACAAGAACATCAACACTCTTGTTCTGCACAACCCTGGGTTGTGCTCAATGCCAACATTTTAATGTCCTCCGTGTATGTGTATGGTAGAGGTTAGGGAAAGATTGTGGTTACGTCAATGAAAATGCATTAAATGTTAAAAATAGAATCCTTAAAAAACCCCTTTTTGATACTATTTATGTTTTGCATATTTCCAGCAGTTGCCATTTAGTGTTATATTGTTATTTTTATATTCTGTAATTATCTCTTTGAAATTCATTGTTAGTGGCAGACTCTGCAATTCCCGCTTTCAATTCAAATTGCCTTCACAGCACAAGGGATCCACAGGGAACGATGCGTGCATGTAATCCAGTGTTACTGTTATATCTGTCATGTCCCGTCTGTGTGTGTGACTGTGTTTATTGCTTTTGGTCTCCTGTGTCTGCGTTTGTGTCCTGTCTTCGCCACCCTCGTGTCTCCCTGATCATCTGAGTGTTTTCACCTGTTCCCTTGTGTTCACCTGTGGTCCATCCCCTCGTTAGTATCCTGGGTATTTAAGTGTGTTCAGTTCCCTCCAGTGGTTAATGTCTGTGCAGTCTATGTGTGGTCTGTCTCTGTGTTTGACTGTGTTTCTGTTGTTACCTGGCAGAGTTACCTGTTTTTTGTAAGTTCTTTTTTTTCTTATGCCTTCATTAAAAAACGTTTTGTTTACTGGCTGTGTGCGTTTGGGTCCCTCCGCTTCTCCTCCACCCACACCCAACCCTGACAATATCTCAGTGAAAACAGCCTCACTGTTACTCTCTCTTCGGCTGCGGCTGTGGCTGAAAAGGGCGGCTGTGGCTGAGAGGATAGTGTGGTCGTCCATTAACCCCAGGGTTGGTGGTTCGATCCCAGCTCCCGCTGCCTGCATGTCGAAGTGTCCCTGGGCAAGACACTGAACCCCGGCGGAGGCCAGCGTGGCAACTGTGTCCCCGTCGGTGTGTGAATGGGTGAATTAGACTACTGTTCAAACTTAGATTACTGGTACAGCGCTTTGGGAATCATTTCGGTTGAAAAGCGCTATATAAGAAAGAGTCCATTTACCATTATACCTCATTTGTTTTTTAGCGTGTTTGTTGCGGGACTATTTCTTGGCCAGGTGCAGTAACTCTGGTTACTCCGCTGGTTGTCTCATAACCTAACAGTGATGACAAAACTCCAGGAAATCAGTCTTTATACAGATTAAACAAACAAGATATATATAATGCATTAATTTGTGAATTTTAGAGGTGTTGGTAGGCAGGATTAATTACCTTTGGACTGATCCAGACTAGCACTAGTCTTTATTCTAAGACAGTCGGCTGCTGGCTGTGATTTCCTATTAAACAAACAGATATGAGAGTGGTATCAATCTTCTCATCTAACTCTCAGCGAGGAAACGGCTAAGCGCATTTCCCAAAATGTCGCTATTTTTTAATTAACGGTCATGATTGTACCATGGAGGAATTTAGGGATTATGCCAGAACACCCGAATGACCTCAAGTCCTCTAAACACACAGACGAGGAATATTGGAGGACAGAATGTGAAAATCAGCTGTCAATAAAGCAACCTTAATCTCTCTTCTTCCCTCTCTTTTGCCTCCTCACCCTCCTGTCTTTCCTCTCATGCAGGCACCAGTGCCAGTTACAGAGGACATGCAGAGGAACCAAATGACTAGTACGACTAGTGCCCCCGGCTCACCCCAGGAGCCCATTGAGGTCCGCACTGAAAACCTCTTCCAGAGGACAGAGGTGTTGGCAGGTATGTGTCATAAAGTGCAACAGACATCAAACCACCTCTTCTTTGAAACATTACGTAATTACAGAGAAACATATTTGCTAAATTCGACTACAGTTTGTGTTCTAAATGAGGTGTTTTTGGACAATAGATGGATGGTATATCAGATTTTCCGTCAGACGATGCTAGGACCTGTTTCTTGTGAAGCTGAGCATAGATTTGATGAAGGCTAATTTAAATAAATAGTTCCACATTTTTGGAAATGCACTTATTAGCTTTCTTGCCCAGAGTTAGATGAGAAGATAATACATATATACATACATGAAAGTACTACCAGCAGCCACAGAAGTGTAAAATACATTGTGATATTACCGGGCATCCTGTGCCAACTATAATAATAGATTAAACAACTGGGACATAACATGTTGATTGGTGGATTTCAGAGGTGCTGCTGGGCAGATTTTGTTACCTTTTGTACAGAGCCAGGCTAGCCGTCTTTATGCTATGCTAAGCTAACCAAGAGTGGTATCAATTGTCTCATCTTACTCTTAACAAGAAAGTGTATTTCGCAAAACGTGGAACTATTCCTTTAATATATCAGCCCCTGATGAAAGTACCCTTTTTATTTAGTATGCCATTTTTAAAATTCTTATGTTTCTGGTAAATGGCTAAATCGCAGAAATATTTTCCCTAATATCTCCCACCTGATCCACTTCTCAAAATAATGACTTAGAATAAATTCCATCTGCATCCCTCTGTGGGACCTTGTAGACTTCACGGCATTGTGGGTGTTTCAAATGTGTGTTGCTCACTTTGAATATATGAAAGAGGGTGAAAAGGAAATTATCTCGCTCAAAATCACTGTGCGCTCTGATGCCGTCTCTCATTTCTTGCGTGTCTGAGGCAAACATTGATTGGCACCTCGCTTGTACTTTGTGGTGTTATCAATCTGGTCTTGGCAATATGCATAAATAACATCAACAAGGACAAATCAGGACAGCCTCAGTTAGACGGGAACTCGGCTCACATCGTCACATAGTCTCATTTCATCTTTCTGCATATCGTTCTTGGATTGTGGTAGAAAATAAATTGTATTGCCAGTAAAACGTCTTTGAATAAGGAAAAGGCGACATCCACTCGTCTCTAGCTTCTTGCCTTCTCTACCTCGTCCTCTTTACCCTTCTTCTAAATTATAACCATTACTCTTCATCTCCCATATGACTTCTGTAAAAATAATTGCCCATAATCTAATTTTCATTTATTCACTCTGCATTGCGTTACTGCTTCTTGGAGCTTGGCAGCTGGGTGTGTGCCATGATCTTTCCCCTTGGGGCCGTGGGGGCCAGTCGACATGTGGAAACCTAAAGTGGAGCAGAGGGCAGGTTGTAGCACCAGGAGAGACCTTAAACAGATTAAGAACCTCATACGGGCATAATTGGGAGGGAGAGTGAAAAAAGCCCATGTGGCGAGTTAGGCACATTAGTGAGGAGAGTCGGGGTAAAAGCTGGAGGGGGGAGCATTTCTTAATACAGGCTTGGTGGATTTTACTATAAATTTCCTTGATGTTAGCCTAATGTCTCCTCTACATAAAATGTGGCCTTGAATAGTTCTGCCTCTGTCTCTTTAGGGTCAGTTTAGCCATTATTCAGGACCATATAGTACTGCGTATTATGGTCCTGCATGAATATCTGCCGGACATTTTAGTCACACTATACATCAGCTTCTTCCTTTTCAGCCCCAGTCTGCAGTCACTGATTGGAATACATATCATGTCAAATCAACCACGGTTGGGACAACATGGCCCTGTGTACCAATCAAGCATCGGAGCCTTAACCTGCCCCAAATGGAACGCTAACCTAGAGGAAGATGTGAAATGAACCACAGAAAATGTTTCTTTGTGTCTCTTGAGACAAATTTGAGGGTTTTCCCATTGATATGAACTGACTGGGATGGTTTCACCATTCAGCTGTAATGTTGGTTTCACAACATTTAAGCGCTCAATTTTGATATATCTGCTGGGGAATTGCATTAGTATTGAGAAGATACAGTTGCTAAAATTAACTGTCTCTCGTTATCGGTTGCACAAGATTGATGGCACAATTCGTCTTGGATTAAACGGAGTCGGCTCAGTTCATGAGAAGGGCTTTCTTTAGGACACATTTAAGGTCTCATTCTCCATGAGGGACACCCGGTAGACATTGATTTGACTTTCTGAGCATTTAAAATACCGTCCCTTTCTGTCTCTCTCAGCTGTTATTGCAGGCGGCGTGATCGGCTTCCTATTCGCCATCTTCCTCATCCTCCTCCTGGTCTACCGCATGAGGAAGAAGGATGAGGGCAGCTACGACCTGGGAGAGAGGAAACCCTCTGGCGCAGCCTATCAGAGGGCCCCAACCAAGGAGTTTTATGCATAAAGGCCGGCCCTCCCGTCTTTAGCACGACAAATCGCGGGTGACTGTGAAAAAACAGTCCATAGCAACAGCAAACCTGTTCAAACACGACAAGAAACAACAACAAAATGTTGTCAAGTTGATTAAGGAAAAATAGCATAAAGGAAAGCTTTTGCATAGAGTATTGTAATTAAGACATTTTCTTTCTTCATATTTTTTTTTTAATGAAAACCAAGCATTTCTCAATTTATGGCAAATCTCAGTGTATTTAAACATTTTGTGTATTATTTGAAAAAGATGTAAAAAACAAAAAAAAACAACAAAAAACAGGATCTCTGAAGGCGAGGAAACTAATTCTGTCAGAGGAGCTGTTTTTAGTCACTGACTACTTTTAACTGTAGCAGTATGTTATTTGTAAAGAAAAAAAAATTTAAAGTGGAAATAATTGAATATAATTATTCTGTATCAAGAATCCTACCTTCATTGTTTTTCTTTTTCTTCTGTCCTAGCATGTCTGATGTTGATCTCTAAAGGTGTATGACGTTAATTTATCTTTTCTCTGATGTTAAAAAAAAAAAAATGCCTTTGTAGTTTTGATGAAGCTCTTCATATTAACGCTGTTAACGGTTCAATGTAAATGTTCTCCCTTCGGGTTACAATGTTTATTATTTGCTCTCACATCCGTAATTCAGTCAAACGTGAGCGTTTCATTATGTCTTGTTTATTTGTTTGTTCTCTTCTCAGTGTAGCCTTTTCTTTTTTTTTTTTTGACAGCGTTTTTAATTTTCATAGGTCCTTTTAAAGCTAAAAATAAGTGTGTCGGGTCTTGAGGAAAAATCACAAACCTTGCTTGTGCTTTGTGTCTCGCTGAGCTTCTGTTCTATTTAAATGCATTCTCATTCACGTTGCACATCCACTGCTTTCGCTTCCCACCGCTGTCGTGCAGCTTCGCGTGTATGTTGAGTGTTTTTTTTTTGTGAAGCTTCTTCTCCGTGGCTTGTGGTGTTTTTGGCCCACAGCCACCTGCCCCCCCCCCCCGATGTGTCCCTTGAGTTTACGGACTGCGCCCCAAACTCTGCTAGCACCCTCACACCTTCCTCCCCCTCTCCTCCCTCACTCCCACCTTCTTTTTAATCAGATTGGAGCACGGCCAGTTGAGTTGTCTCCCACCAACCCCCACTCCCCCAACTCACTCTCTTTTTCAGCTGTATGGAGCCACCCGGGTCACCTTGTGTTATTCTCTGTGCCCTAGTGTTGATGCTTTAGGCCCAAACATCTGCTCACTGAAGGCCTGTTTCTGCTTGGACACAAACACACCAGGCCAGGGGCCGAGTCCCCCCACATGCAGAGCACATATATCTGCAGAAAACACCACCAGATCCCCCACCACCCCCTATAGACACCTGGTTTCTCTGAGAGGGCTGCACAGACTCCAGTGTTACGTCTGAATGGTCTTTGACAAGACACTCACGTTGAGGGCTATTACAACATGGCTGATGCAAAATAGCCACAAAGCTGCATCAAATGAAAACGTAGGTTACCCTCACGTGACAACAAGTTACTGTCTATCCTTTTTTTGTTTTTTGTTTTTTAAAATACACATTACGTCTATATTAACTTGCTCTAAAGAGACACGTGTGTTTTGTCCGGGCAGGTTTGTGAAGTTGCCTTTTTCAGCTGTACAGTATTGTGAAGTAGTCGCTGTCACAAACGCCTAACACCACCCACATGAGGCTGTTCATCCCTCGTCCTCTCCGTCCCTCCTGTTCTTTCAGTCTGTCTGTGATCCTTTCCATCCTCTTCTCCCCTTCTCTGTTGTCCGTTCTTGTCATTTGACTTAAGGTACTGAACTATACTGAAAAACCCAAAGACTCACAGTATTTCTACTCCCATCATCCTCTCAAACCCACCCCCCTCCACCATGGCCACATCATGTTGTTTCCTCATTCTCTTTTACTTCACTTTTTAGTTTTTCTCTCTATCTATTAGAGACCTGACCTTTGAGTCCAATTGCTTATTAGTATATAAAAAGATATATAAATATATATATATATATATATATATATAAATGTATATTCACAAATGTTTTAAACCTTCAAAGTGCCTACCATTTGGAAATGTACTTGCTCAAGGTGAGCATGTGGCGGGTGTGTACGACAGGAGGGGTGTAAACGACTTGACTGGCATTCTGTGAGCATGGATGACTGTAATGGTAACTTTTTTTTAGTCTTACAAAAGCTGACAGTATTGTACCTATAAGTTGAAACAACACTACTGAATAAACATTGTGGCCTAATATCCAACTGCTTCCGCCATCTTGTTTTAAAAGCACGCTTATTTTGTTTGTTTTGGTTTTTTTTTACCCTCCCTGATCTGTTGATTGTCAACTTTTTTTTTTTAATCAATGAAATCTGGGTAAAGATTAATCACCATCACTTTGTTCAGTGGATTACACAATTCATCGAGCAAAAATGCCGAGCATTGATTTTATAGGAGCGTCTCAAATGTGTGAGGGTTTGATGCCGTCGTCTGCCTTAAATGATTGTAATAACCTGTCTTTGTGCTTTGAACTGTTGGTCAAACAAAACAAACATTTTAAGATGGAAACGATTAATCTTTTTTACTATTTTCTGACATAATGAAATAACTAAATGATGATTTGATCATCAGATTGACCAGCATAGTTTCAACTCACATGTTTAACACTTTAATGTGATTCAGAGTCGATTTAACCTTCAAGATTTCTGTACTTGGCCCTTTTTAATATCTGGAAAATACTTTTGGGGTAACCATAGTAAGGAAGGCTTACCTTTTGAATAATTAGCCACATGAGCACTTTGTTGGAGACATTTTTTTTTTAAGTTGTAAAGCAAGGCTCCTGCTCTCAACCTTTTTAAAAAAACATTTTTCCCAAATTGTCTTTATGCTAGGCTATGGCTAAGCTAAAACCAATCAACTCCTGTCTCCAGCTCTTAATTTATATGAGAGTGGTATCAATCTTCACTCAACTGGTAGGTTATTTTTTTGTTTTTTTTTTAACTTTAGATGTTGCCCCCTTCTTCTAGTCTGGATGCTAAGGTAAGATAATCACCTCCCGGCTCCAGCTCCATACTTAAGGAAAAGACAGGAATCCTGTCATCTAAATCTGCAAGACAGTCAGTAAAGTAGTACTAAAATGTTGAGTGTTTGTGGCTTTAAGCTCATACATTTTCTATTTTATTATTAATACAACTGAGCAAAGACTTCACTGGCGCTCTATTACCAAGTGTATTTGTCTAAACATTTGAGTTAAGGCGCCTTGCTTTATGGCTCATTAACTACTTAAAAAAATAAATGTCTTCAACAAAGTGCTCATGTGGCTAATTATTCAAAGGTAAGCCTTTCTTACTATGGTTACCCTAAAGCCAAAAAATACCCCCACAGCAAAGCTGCCCTCACAAAAAGAGTATCTCTGTATCTATAAATAGAACACAACATTTAAAATGTAGGGCTGGCTTTAATACTCCGCAGCACAGCTCTCTTAACATTACTTAAGGTCTAAGGGGATTATCAATGTGCAGATGAGTAATCTTTATGTGGTAATGTGCTCCACCGTATCATTTTAGTGTCCTAATCTCACCCTGTTACAGAGGGAGATTAGAGTACAGTGGGGATTAATCTCACACAGGATTGCACATCTTGAGTGGTGCCATGAGTGAAATGAAAAACCAGCGAGGCCGACGTGGAAGCTCTGACAAAATAACTCTCAAGGGGGCAGGTTTATTCTCATTATTTATTCTGAGATATCCCATAGCCCGTTAAGAACAGGGCACATGCATAGAATACCTGCTCTTTTTTTTTTTTTTTGACATTTGATCCACGCTCACTCGTGATCTTACAGGCTGCTTCATCACAATGGGGTTATTCAAACTGCGAAAACCTCTGAAAGACCTTCATGTGTGCAAAAAGCACCTTGTGATGTTCGCTTTGAAGATGAGAAAGCAGGAGTGGAACTCTACATACATGCATGTTCCAAAAAGGTCTGTGTGTGTGTGTGTGTGTGTGTATCTAACCTGAGGGGAGGTGGATCACTGGGGACAAGATAAAACTACCTCTGGTTCTTGCTATGTTGATTTAAGTGAACACTCCTCTTTCTACTCTTTTTCTAAGGAACTGGGTCAGTATGTTCCAATATGGTATCTGATATTTGTCCAGAGGCCGTTTGTACAAGACATCCCACCAGCATAGGACCCACTCAGGGGAGTGGTGCAGCAGGGAACCAATAGGATAAGCCATTTATATTGAAGCTGATGCAGTAGCCGACATTTCCCAATCCGGCTGCTCCACTCTGTACAGATATGCTGCACGTATTTGCCCTTTCAGTCTCCAGTTTGTGTCAAAGTGCAACCAGGATTTATATGCTGTTTGTGTTTTGTTTAGTTTGAATGTGCGGGATTGGTGTGTGTTCATGTTAGGAGAGAGAACATAAATGTAAACCAAACATAAAGGTGGATAGATTTTAGACTACTTTATAAATGTTTTTTTTTTCTTTCTTTCACCCTTTGCTTATTTTCTATCTTTCCCTTTGTCTCTTTTCCCCCCCTTTCTCTGCCTTTGTAGCTGCAGAGCTGATTCAATAAAGCTGCCAGCCATCAACTGGTAGTCAGCGCCAAACCGCGCAGAAACGTCAAGGAAATGGCGTCCAAGGTAAACAGGCTGTCAGGTCTCTTAAGAGCTCATGTCTTGAGACTAAGCCTGGGCCAGGCTAGGGTGGACACGTAGCACTGCACTGACCCAAACACTGGGTACAGCAGCATATCAAGCAGACACTGCCCTGCATCAGGCCAACACACAAGGCCAAGCAAATAAAAAATGTGATAATTATAGCAAGATGAAGCTCAAGTCTATATTCTCGCCTGGCGTTGCCACAAGCCTCAGTCTCAACTCTACCAGCTGCAGCCACTGCTACACGGTGCTTTACAGCTTCAAACAAAGCAACTGCTCTCACTCTTATTGCACTAACTGAAGTGTGTTAAACTGTAAGTGAGATATCTATGGGAAACAAGAAAACACAAGGTTTAACTTCCTGTATGTGGCACAGTTAGTTCTACGTGCTGCTTTTTTCGACGCTGACATCAAACATGTATTTTGACTTTATTCTCACTTCTAAGCATTCCCTGACAAAGACAATCATAAATCATAAAAATCATAAACTCATAGGAAGATTAAGAGTTTACAGTCACGCTAGCAGCTCGGTGCGGCTGTTCTTAGGCACAGCGGTGCTCGCATCCACATGCTAACATGCTCACAATCACAACGCTAACATGCTGATGTTTGGCAGATATAATGTTGACCATGTTCATCATTTTTGTTTTGTGTGTTAAACACAAAGTACAGTTGAGGCTGATGGGAATGTCATTAGTTTATTGGACAAATCAAATGCCAACCTCATGCTGGCACTAGAGGAAAAGTCAGGGTGCCACCAAAGTCAGTAGAATTCATCCTCTGGGGTCCAGGAATGTCTTCACAAAATGTCATGGCAATCCATCCAGTTGTTGTTGAGACATATCAGTCTGAATCAAAAGTGGTGGGCCGGCATTGCCATCCAGCTAGATAATTTTCAACATCTGTGCAGCACGTGCTGACACTATATAGATGCAGGAGTGCCATTCCAGGAGTGGAATCGGGACCTGATCCTTTATACAGTATGTTGTAGCCATTCCAGCACTGTCTGAAACAGTTACTGTAAAAGCAGACTGTAAATAGGTGGGTACAGGCTAGAGAGGTCCAATTATCACGTTAATATGGCATCACACTCGGCATCGGCAACCCCTGTCTTTTGTTGGATGCCCTACTGGATTTAAGGTTTGACCGGTCAAAGAGGACAGAAGAGATAACAGCGTGAACAGTATTTCCTCAGCTTTTCCAAAAGCAAAGCAGTCTCAGGGTGTGATGTAATTCACCCCTGTGAGGGAGGTGAGCTCAGCTGAGTACTTCTTAGGATCAGAGGTTTTGGTGCTCAGAGCTGATTAGGAGGTAAATCATGACTAAATATTGAGGAGAAGCTGCTACAATGTGTTGAATTTGTACCAATTTTGTGTGGGCTCAGTCTCCCTCTACTTTATTATTGTTCCACTTTTTAAAAGCTCTGAGTCATGTAAAAAAAAAAAAGGTAATTTGAGCATTGAGGTTTTAAAGCTTAATGATGCTTTTTACATTAGGCAGGGAGGCATGAACTGATTATGCAACAATTTTGCTTAGTTTGGATGATCCACCGTGGAGTTTGAACAATTTTAATTCCTTGGTTGAAAGTATAAACAGAGCTGGCCAAGGTTAGGAGTGCAACGCCTGGCTGCTATTGTAAGTTGGATGTTGAGTTTGTTTCAAAAATCAAGCAATTAAGCCATCTCTTCTGCATAAAGAACAGCACATTTGGGATGAAAGAAGAATGTAATGGCTACTACCAACACATTCTGATGATGAGAAAAGTGCTTTTCTGTTTGTTAGTTAGCAAAACAAAAACTAACGTGACGCAGAAATCAATCAAACGCCACATCACAACTGTGTTTGAGACTCTCTGAAATGTGATTCTTACTTTTGTTCATGAAGACATCGTATGTGGTGATACATTCTGCGACAATGAAGGCTTTTTGTCTGTTGACTAATAATAGACAGACAAGTTAATCTTCTTTAATATGTACACTTTTCAAAGAGCAGAATTATGTTATGTTAATTATGTTTCATCCAATTCTGGTCCACTGTCATGTAGTTCAGTGTGATTTAACAGGCTAGATAAAGGACCGAGGGAACAAAATGGTATTGTGAGCTCACAAGAGTGTCCTCTTTTCATGTCCTCTTCATGTAGTATTTATGTTTTTGGAGCGTATTCAGTAAAATTAAAACCAATTCCACCCACGTCACACTCAGTTAAATTTCATGATTGCACTGATTTTGATAACCTCATATTTTGTTGAGTCGAGACTCTGAATCAGCCTTTTGATAAGAAAGTAATGTGATTATTAAAATTAATTTGTCAAGGTGAGCACACGGAACATATTGTGACTACATAATAGTATGTTCCACCCCAAAGGACGACCCCTCCTTAGCTCTGACAAAACATGTTCTAGTTGGTTATTCAATCCAAGCAGATGTATCGTTTTCATTTAAAAAATTGTAACCTAATAAATTCCAAACACCCTGCTCCAAAACCTCCAGCTGTCCCAGTTTTTTTGACGTGATTTAGAGTTATTGGCATGAGTCAGAGGTGGAACTATACAGGCTACGTCGTTGAATGTGGGAAAGCGCCCAAGAAACACTGCGCGCTTGTACCACTTGCCACAAACCTACAGAACATACACATGAGGACATATTATAGCTCTAATCATCTCGGATATCTAAGACACTGCAACTCTACAGCCACGCTAGCGGCTCTGTCAGGCTGTATGTGGGAAAGCTAACGTGCTGATGTTTAGCAGGCTCAAATCCACAAATGTCAACCTCATGGAAAAGTCAAGCCATCACCAGTTCGTTAAGATATGACTAGATATAGCGATAGATTAATGCCCCTCTGCAAATTGGGTTCCAATAGATAAAGACAGTGAAAGTGAAAGTTTTGACGTGCTGGAAGCACTAGATGAAAAGTTAAGGGATCACCAATGTCAGTAGGATTTATCCTCTGGGGACCATGAATGTCTGTAACAAATTACACGGCAATAAGTTTAACAGTTGTTGAGATATTTCCCTCTGGACAAACCAACACTGCCATTCCTGGAGTCGCGCTGCTCGCGGGGCTTAAAATATGAGCTCTCGGAAACCACCAGAAACAGAAAAGGTGATGACTGTGAAACTGTAGAATAGCTGGTGGGATAACACATGTTACAAAACTCTGACTGGCACCATTTAAAAATGGCTAATATAACCTTCCCCACACGCGACAAACTCAATTTGGAGAAACGACAAGCTGCTCACTTCGCCACTTAATCACTGAGTTCCTTGATTAAATGCGGTCTGATGATGAATGCCAATGTGCCACCTAGCTCCGTCTTGATAGGATTTGGAAATCATTTCATTCCCCTAGCACCCTCACATGAACACACACCAACGCACACATACACACTTCTCCTTGCTAGACTTCTCCTCTTCCCCAGCTACAGCCTGTAACATGATATTACCATCATTTCATTTAAATGCAACCCACTCATTGGAGGTCCACTGGGGGAAAATGAAAGTTTTGTTTTTGATTAGAGTGCCTATGATGGGAACGTTTATATCCATTATATACTAATTAGATCTGAAGCTACGGGGAGGAACAGTAATATGGATTTGTGCTCAGAGCCCATGCGAACACTCCGTTTTCTGGGACTGGAATACTTGTTTCGGTGATGGTTTGAATTATGGTTTTTGGTATTTTTAAGGCCCTGTAACATAGACTACACCTGCACTACATTGACTATTCTGTGTAGTATGCTGTGTAGTGAATAGACACCTCCCTACTGTTCCTGTAAAGATCAAGGCCGAAGAGGGAAATGTTGAGTTTTGATGTTGCTTGACTGTATAATGAAACACATATGCATTTCAATGAGAAGGTTCAGTAAAGTCACAACATGCTGATCCCATCTTTTTTGTTGTTTGATTATATATTCATCACAGAAAGAGGATACTTTTCAGCCGCTGAACTCCGGCAGACCTTTTAGAAGACCTGGCTTTGCACTGCTGCCTTTGTGCTCGTAATCATGGCAGCACTGTATGATGAAAGCATTAGATCTCCAAATAAATCATCTTTCCAGGATGTTAAAACCTGGGGGCAAGGATGGGGATGTGTCTTTGAAGTCAACTCTGGATGGAGAAAAGCTGAGGATGATGTACACGAGTGTTGTAGCCAGACAAAATATTTGTTAATGCTTAAATTACTATGTAAATCACTTATTTGTAGTGAATTGGAGAAACCGTCCTGAACAGCAGCAGTTGGTGGCAGCTGGGCTCCAGAGGAGTCCAGTCACATTAATCTGCTGGTGATGGATGCAGCGATGTGTGGCAGACACCAAGCCATGTCTGTGAGACAAAGATGTTTTCGGTGAGGGCAGACTCGACAGATCATTAACAGCCAGGGGGAGTCCTGGCTGTTAATGATCTGTCCAGTCCACCCTGTGGTTAAAAGCTGCAGAGAACCTGTGGAGCTGCTGGGCCTCAGAGATGCTGAGCTCTCTGAAGATCTTCCATATCTCAGGCACTCAAATCACAGCATCTGGCGTCATGTTGGACGTGGACTACCACCTGATTAGCAGTGGCATCTTGGCATCATCAGCCAGATTTGGGCTCAGTCCAGTCTGCTATTCCATCTAGCGCAGTCAGCATTTGTCCAGTACTTTGCTCCAAACCCGCAAAAATAATGATATTCCCATTAACCTACTTTGTGCTTAATGTGTTAGCATTATTTTTTGCTAAACTAAGATGGTGAACATGGTGAGCATGGTACCGATGTGCTCAAGGTACAGCATCAAAGAGCCTGCACAGAAACCTCAGTTTGTCCCAGATGCTCTGACACACATGTGAACAGGCTCGGCACAGACCGGCCTCGAGCTCACAAACTCCTTGGCAAAGCCTGATATATGTAACATCTGAAAAATGATGACATATTGACAGAAACACTCAGAATTCACATAAATCTGATGGCTAATAGTTGGTTTGCTGTGGCACCAAATATTTACTTTCATATGGACTATCTAATATTAGAGATAGGTTGAAGTGATATTTGAATAGATGGTAAACGAAAACGAAACCTACTGAAAAGCTGTTTGAATCCCCCAGCCGATGATATATTTGAATCAGAATTCTTACCTGAAGCAACTGTATTGCATTACATCAATATTATACGTATGTTGACAAAAGCTTTGATGCCGGCGTTACTGTACTTCTGTTTAGCGGAGCCGACAACAGCCGCTCGAATCGTATACCGAGACTGCTATTGATGTGACAGCCTGAACAAACATGCAAGCAGTGATGCAAAAATTGGCTCCTGGCAATTCAGCCATCCATCGTTCTCTCATCAGAGTTTGTCCGCGCATTTACATCTCTCTGTCACTGCTTCCATCATGGCTGCTGATGCATTTTCATCATTTGCGACAGACAGGGCCTCTGTCTGCAAAAGAAACTTGATGTTTAGTTTTTTGCTATTCCGCCTGACAGATGTCCGCGCCTGCTCGTCCAATCAGAGCAACACCATTTCTTTCTTTGGTTCACTATCTGTAGACTGAAGGGTGTTTTCTCAGGAGGGGGGAGGGTGATATGTCTTCGTCCTGCTAACGATCAGCTGTGCTGCTCCCAGAATTTCTCCTCAGCGTGGTGTATATTTCATCATGACATTGATTGGACCTGATGCAGTGATCAAACATATGGATGGACTCTTTCTTATATCAGCAGCACGTATGCAAACTCAAATCACAAACAGGTGATAATTAATTTACAGTCAGAATGTTGGAGTATTTTAATGATGGGCAATAACGTTAAACGCCGCACTTTTTTGTAAGTGAAACGCATTTACAAATTTTACAGTTCTTAAGTCCTGAGATTGACTTTTTGGGAACACCGCTTTTTCATCCTGACAGCTGGTAAGTTATGTGACACATCACCCCGCCACGGCGGGTTTCAAACACTGTGAAGCATTCGCCTCTGTTTCTATTCTGATTCTTCACTCAAGCCTGTGTGCACCTTTTCATCCGCCTCTGACTCAACCATTCAAGCCGTAAAGAAGAAGAGCGTGGCAACATTGCCGATTGAGCTTGAGCAACAACAAAAGAAGACAGATTCTAAGAAAAGACATTGCCCATTCGCCTCCACAGACATGGCTCTCTGTTGCCTGCATGGCTGATCTCTCTCCCTGTGTGTCCTTTTGTCTCCCCCTCGCTCTTCTTCTCTTTTCCTCGCTTCTCTACCTGCTGTTTTTAATGGCTGAGTGGAGGCAGGGAAGAAAGAGAGAGTGAGTGAGACAGACAGTGAAGAAAAGAAGGATGAGGAGGATGAGGATGGAGGGGAGGGGAGGGGAGAGAGAGGGGGGGGGCTCCCGTCTCCAGGCAAGGCTTTAATGAAGAGCCTTTGAAGTTTGCTGTGATTGAGCAGCACCCGTGTCCTCTTCAAAAGGGACCAGCACCTCTCCAAAGACACGCCATCGTTTCCTCTCCCTTCCCGTTTTCTATCTCTCCCTCTTGATTTCCTTCCTTTTGTCTCTGTTAATTCCACGTGGAATCTTCAAACCCCCCCCCCACCACACACACACAGACACTTTCACCAGCCCCCTTCACCTCCTGTCCTCCGCTGTGATCAGGACATGGATCATGTCTCTACTTAACTAAGCGTGGTGGTCCCATCCTGTCAGCTTCAGGACATTGAAGCCCATGACAGCAGGAACGGTGGATGTATGGAAAGAAGAAATGACTGTGTGTGTGTGTGTGTGTGTGTGTGTGTGTGTGTGTGTGTGTGTGTGTTTCGCTGTGGTTGCCAAGGTTCATGTGTCTATATGTATCAAAGGCACACATTCAGAAACACACACACATGCCCCCAGCAGTCAGGAAGAGATAGTGATTCCCCTCCCATCATCCGCCGCCACTGATACTACTCTGTTATCTCAACAAAGTGGCTCCGTGGGCGATTTCGCCGCTGTCCACCCATCAATCCAACTACACTGGTCCTCTTCCTCCTCTTTGTCCTGCACGTCATTCTCTTCCCTTACCTTCTCTTTTGCAGTGCCTCTCCATTTACCCCTCCCCCAGCTAATTGATCTACTCCACCGGTGGTCGGCTCCTGCCATATACAGTCTGAGTCCTGCCTGAAGCCATCTATTAAGGCCACGTGTCATCAAAAGGAAGATATATATACTGTGTGTGTGTGCACATGGTTTGCATTTGGACCGAGGGGAAGTGAACTTCAGATTGCAATACATTCTAAGTGTGATGTAAAATGTTATTTTGTGACCATAGTAGAGGTTTGGCATGTTTTGGTCCAGGTACTCCAAGTAAAATATACAACATAAACTATATGTCCTAATACTATGTGGAAAACCCCGTCCTCATGCTTTTTGTCTGGGGCTGTTCTTTATTGTCTGGGATTAACAAAACTCTTAATGCCTCAACCAACAATTATTAATATTTTGGCAACAATTTGAGGAAGACTTTTTCTTGTTTCAACGTGCCAATATGACTGTGTGCAAAGTGAGGTCCATAAAGACATAGTTTAGTATGGTGTGTCAGTCAAAAGGAAGATATGATATGTTGCTGATCACATTTAATGCTTAAGGTTCACAACATTTTGTCAGTGTGTCCACATACCTTTGGCCGTGTAGTGTAGACAGTGATTGGTTTCCATTCACCTCTGCATGTTATAAACATTTATTAGCATGAGTTGTGTAATAATAATCAAGACTGCGTTAATATAAGTCTCATTGTCATTGCATGGCAATGCAGTGGAAACATTTGAAATCAATTTGAAATTAAATCAACCAACGATAAAGAAACACTGACAAAAATGAACGTATTCGTCAAGTTCACTGTGATGGATTACACAACTTAAGCAAGTTTCGAGAGTCTGCTATCTCATTTCATCATCCTTAGGATACTTATATAGGGAAGAAATCAAAAAATGTCTACCATGTGTTTGAAAAATATTGAGAAAATATGATTTGTGGTTAACCAGGCTGGAAATCAGATCCTGTTGCACCTCTAACCACAACCAACAGTGATGTCATGGGGTTCTGGAGTACACCTGTATGTCACTGCAGCATGGTGAAATGTTAAACCAATGGAGGTCAGCAAAAACAACATTATTAAGTTACTATTTAAGGACCTACAACTTGTATACACACTTGCATGATACCATAAATAAAGGTGCCCTGTGGTTTTTGACCACTGGTGGCGCTATGGAGCAATGTTTTTATGAGCGGGACCCCTTTTGTTTCTATCTTCTGCACATGCTCAAGGACGTACATGCACACACGTGAATATGTGGCAGCGTGATACATAAAATTAGATTATTACTACTGACATTGATACGTTCGTAGGCAGGACTTTAATGTTGTAGCTGATCCTCATTCAGTTCTGCCACATGCCACCAGTTTAGAATGTGACTTGAATGCAATCAGCATATCAGCATTTGCCACGCCGTCACGTGCTGCTGTGTTTGTCGGGGTCGAGGCTGGCATGCGTGAATTTAACTCTGGATTTCATGGAGCGGACAGGAGGCCAGGGTCGGCCAGTCAGCCACTGGCAAGCTCAGTCTGTGTGATTACAACCCTCTTCTCATCCAGGCCCTGTTTTTGCGCCGTGGCCAGAGAGAGATTAATGGGTTGAAAGAAAACATTAGCGCGGCGCTATGGTTCGCGCTCACCCCCTTACTCGGAAAACTCTGCATGCGCTCGTCTTTTACTGTGAACACGATCTTTGAAGGACGTCTTAATCACAAACGCTCCAGGTCTTCTTACTTAATGTGAAGCTAATCCTGCATTTGAGATGGAACTTTGCATACATAGTCACACTTTTGGATCCCAATAAGAAAAATCTGTTTTGCTTTCTACAGAAAAAAATGCAACAGATTATTAAAGCTCTTTCTACTTGAGAATCTGTTCTGCACCTCAAACGTCTCAGATCATGAGACACCAGGACAGTGTTAACCTAAATTGCAAAAACCCTACAAAGGGCGTCAAAATCCTTCTTCAGGCTGGCTGAAGCATGTGTTCCCTCGCTTCTCTTTCAGCTGCTCACCGAGGCAGTTGTCTGAGGTTTTTGGGTCCCACCGTGCTGCCTCGTGCCTGGAGAAAGACTTTGATTGTTAACCCATAAATGATTCACTGATTCACATATTTTTAGGCTGTAGCCATTTGAATGCTGTATTTATCAAGTGAGCTGTTCAGTGTCCATATTCGAGTTGGCATGAATATGTCTAGCAGTGAGATTTTAACTTTTAAAAGGCTTTAAAATATTTATATTGCTGCCTTGGTTTTGTGGATTTTTAATCATTAGATCCTTAGCTCTTAGTTAGAGCTAAAGTTAGCAAGCGAGGCTAACCAGCTTCCACTGCTCTATGGCCTGGGAGGCCATATGCACCGCAACTTTCATGTTCCGTGGACTTCTGTTCTGTGTTTCTTGTTTTAGTTTGAAATCCTCTCGTCATGTTCCTTGGACTGTTTCCTCTTTGTCTCTAGTGTTTCCTTCCCTTGTGTGGTTCCCACCTTATTTGGTCATGTTTCCTGTTCTTGTTAGTTTTCCTTCCTGTGTTGATTCTTTTCAGCTGGTCTCTTGTGTTCACCTGTGCCTCATTCCCTCGTTAGTCTTGTGTGTATATGTGTTGTGTTTTGGCCCGGTCTCTTGGTGGTTCTTTGTTCTTGTTTTTCATGGTTGTAGTTGTGTTCAGTTCGGGTTTTGCGCCGTCTTGGTTTCCTTGTGGATTTATGTTTTTGGACTGTTTTCCCCCGTGGACATTCGTTGTGTTTTGTTTTTATGTAACTCCCACTGCCTACGCAGCAGGACGTAAAACATTATTATAGCAATGAATGGGGCACCGTTTTCTTTTTTTTAAAATGCAGTTCTTCTTGGAGATGGTCAGTGTAACTTCTTGGCTTATATTCCAAGTGGAATACAAACCTAACGGCGCAATAGGTCCTCCCCAAATGTTGAGTGTTGTAAAGTTCTCTAATGCTACATAACCAACACTATTTGGCCTTGTTGGGGGGGCTTTATATCAATGATGGACTTTACAGTATGACCTATCCAAGATGGTAGCCCACCATAGAAGCCCTTCCTTGATTTTGACAGGTTCTTCCTCAGGAAAACATCCGAGTAATGGACGATTTAAAGGTGAAATCTACAAAGGTAAGAGTACTTGGGGAAACCCCATTTCTCCAAAGCTCCACACGAAGGACCAAATGATTGAACTGTTCCTTGTTTAGTTTACCACCCTGGAGCCAGTATGTGGGCACTAATGTACCTGTCACCAGAACTGTGGACCACACTGAAGTCAGATGTCAACGAGGGGGCTTACAGCACAAACACAATTACCTGCCTCGCACACATACACGCACCCCTGACATGTGTAGACCTGTAAGACAAAGTGAAGCCATGCAGTCACATTTTACGGTGAATGGATGTCTGGCTGAGGAAAAACAAAAGGATTCATAATATAGATGTAGAGGTGGGTTTTCTTGTTTAGACCTTCAGAGGCTGACGACGGCAGGTGTTGCATCCAAGCAGGGGAACCGACTTTTGTGCGTCACTTAAAGGTAGCATTTGCAGCAGGGTCTCCATGTCAACGGCTTTATGTTGCAATGGGAGATTGATGATGATGATTGTCAGAGGGAAGGTCAAACCTCTCCTCTCCAAACAGAGGCTGTGGCTTTTTAGCTTTTGTGTCTATATTCTGGCTCTCAGATTTTACAAACCTCTGCCCCATTTCCTGATAGACTGATCTTATGATACTTGATGGATGAAAGTAAACTTTTATCTGTGTAAATTGAGTTACAAATTGGGAGAGGCCACTGGTTCTGCATTTTCCCCAATGTTTTTTTTAATGATTTCCAGACGTGGGACTCTCCTAATATAACAATCCTATAGGTTCATGTTACGACCTCTTAGTCTTAATTTCTGAGAAATCCTATTTTGTCTGTCAGTTTGGCAAGGTGGACTGGTCTAAACACTACAGTACCCATGAGCCTCAGCCAACGTCGCAATGGAGAAGAAGCCAATCGGAATGATTTGATGTCTCATGCCAAAATGCACCTTTTCCCTCAAAGTTTGTATTCACATGGGCTTTTTATCTTGTTCTTTTATCAAAGAACCAGATATTTTCTAACAGCTGTTGATCTTTTCATGCCCATCAAAGCCGTATTAGTGCTCCGACTGGGGGTCATTTAACATTGTCAAGAAGTAAATTTCCCATTCCAAAAAAAAGTGAATGGACTTTGATTTCAAGGGCACCCAAAAAGGCTCTGCCCACTTGCCGTACCATAAGATACAGTACAGCAGCTGGAGAGGACGATAATGCTAGAAACGGGCAGATCAATGGCTAAAATCAACTTATTCAGTTAATTTTTACTTAAATATTAAATATGTACCAAAACAATACACATTTACTGACATGTAAATTTCATGTTTGTTTGTTTGTGCTGGTTCTGGAGCTTGTTTAGATGCCCATAGCCTCGTTCATTGCAAAACATCTTAAATTATGATTGTTTTGGTAAAACGCCGCTTAAGCTTGATAAGATTAGTAAGACGAACCTTTTCATCATAAGATGCTTACGAGAAACAGGGCCCTATTCCAGAGATGAAGAGAGAAAAAACATGAGGAAATGTCACGTTGAAGCAAAGGAAGGATCTGAGCAACATCATCCAAGGCGCCACACACACACTCTCACGGGCACTGCTGGTTTCATATTTTGACTTATAGCTTTGCGATGCACTGTTCACCTCCCCAAAACATCATGAAAAATAAATACTTCCACCTCTTGCGCAAGACTAGGACTGCTGATAATCCACAGAGCTGAAGATGGGGGGCCCGGTACATTTCTTTTCTCGTTGGAGTATATTACAATTACTTTGACGAACAGCAGTTGTTGTACGCAATGACACGTTTCATAAGGAAGAGGAATGAGGGCTGAATGTGCTCCTGGCTTCTCTACTGCTAGTTATTCAGATATGTCATGGAGTTCACACTCTATTTAATGGAACTTTTCTGTGTTTTCAGGTACCGAGTGCTTCTGTTTATGATAATGCATTTCTGAGCTCCACAGTTCTCTTATTACCCAAAGCTAGTGGTAATGACTGACTGTATATCGCATTTGTAGGGTGAGAGAGTGGGTGTCAGAATGTAAATCTTTTATTCCTCTACTGTGGAAATATCACTTTTTTCTTTTTCTTTCATTTCACTGGAGATCATCAGATAATCTCCTAATGCTCTGCCTCGTCTCTTCCCCTGCCCCCCTCCTCCACGCTGTCTACTCTCTTCAATGTAAAATCAAGGCAGAATAACCAAGTCTAACACTCCTCACATGACTCTATATTAGGATGCCAAGTTGTTCAAAGAAAGGATCGCCACTGTAGAGACCTCGGCATCTTATTGGCAGCATAGTTCAGGCTATAAAAGACAAACAAAGGAATCCCGGATTGTTATACGATCAGTAAAATCGCAGCATTGGAGTCAGAAATGTAATTTTTTGTGAACTCATAATGCTCGCGGAATCACACCATAGATGGATAAAGGAAAGTAATGTTGCATTAGCCATTTGTGCATGTATATAGCAAACATCTCTCAGTAGGCTCTGTTACCATGTGCTCTATACAGAATGTTGACTGACTGGCTTACTGTAATCCTGAGCATCAGGGTAAGAGGAGCTACTAGTATATCACAGCAGTGTGTGTAATTTGGTGATTGCACTACAGCTGTTTACCTGACCTTGCTTAAAGCTGCTGTAGTCGATATCTTTTGTTTTTCCCCAACACATTAAAAGACTTAAATGTAATGTGAAAGGGACCCACAGAGAATTATCACCTGACGTGCCAGTTCCCCTCGGCTCTACAGAGCGTTATAGCGTCTTTCAGCTCATTGTTTTGGTTCGCTCTGTCACTTTCAGCCTCAGAAGACAGCTGTTTTCAGTTATTCAGTTGGAGGTTTAAATTATAGGCACGATGAGTTTTTGCGTCACTTTTTGCTTTGTTAGCCTTGATTTGTTCCAGAAAGTCTGCTGCAGTAACAAACAGGACAACTTGTTGGTTTTCCAGTGCTGAAGAAAATGTTAAATGGACTTCACTTATATTGCGCTTTTCATCCTTAGCGGTTCCCAAAGCACTTTTACAGATTGGGCTTATTCACACACTGATGGCGACATAGCTGCCATGCAAGGTGCTGGTCTCCACTGGGAGCAACTTTGGGTTCGGTGTCTTGACCAAGGACACTTCGACATTGAACCACCAACCCTGGTGTTGAAGGGCGACCTGCTCTACCTCCTGAGCCACAGCCGTCTCTTCACGCAATGACTATTCTGAGCTCCACCTTTCTGTTGATGCTCTCAAATGTTATGTTTCATCCTGCTCACAGATTAGTTTGTTTGTGGTCAGGAACTGCCAAAGCAGTTATGTTTGGACTATGACTCCACCCTGAGTCATAGCACCAAATCACCCCCCGCCTCATCCCCACCGCCCTCACACCCATCTAACTATACCCTTCTTAGAGAAAATTGCATTTCTTGCAAAGGCACTTGGAGAAAACCACTCCCTCGTAAAGTTCTAGTGGTTGCATGCAACTGCTTATAAAAACAAACAGTGGCCTATTGGCACCAAATTAGGCTTTTACAGTGTTATGAAATGGGAGACTGTTCAACCATTAGGTTTCGGCAAGGCAAGCTGAAATTTAGAGGCAGGTAAATGGTGATTACAGAACATAGTGGTGCTTGTAAATTTGTTTCTTTCTTTTCACTCCTCTCTCTCTGTCACCGTTTCAGTGGTTTTTGATTAATTGATAATTATCTCCATCTCTGCCAACCCTTGACTGGTCCAACGTATACATGCGAGGACAACCTTGATACTATAACATACTATCAAACAGTGGCCTTCAGCATTCAACTGTTGCAGTAAAAAGAAAAATAGTCAAACATTTCTGGAGACAAAGTTCAGTTTTGTTCGTACCACACCGTAACAATATTGGGCTCATCAAGTTATTTTTGTCTACCGTTAGTCCTAAAAGTCTAATCCACTTTAAAAAAAGATCTGTCTGTGAAAGGATACTTGCAACCTGTTTCCAGGGAAACCAACTTGTTTCAAAGGTTTTCTCGAAGTCCATTTTAAATTTGAGTACAGTTCAGTAATTTACTTGTTTAATGTCACTAATGTCTTCAAATTGTTAATTTCTTGTTAGTTATTCTTGATTTGTAATGGAAGCTTTTATACAGAAAGTGATCTTTGTGCACCTGTATTCTGCAAAGTAACAAAAATAAAGCTCTCAACACTAATCATTTTTTTAAATGGAATTTTGAAGTTTTAAAAACCGCTTTATAAAAAATGATACGGTGGTTATTTTATTGCAGTGCAGTGTTTAGAGATGAGTAAAATGAAAAGATATCTGCATATTTATCACCCTGACTCCTGCTGGTATTGAACAAAACCTATAACAGGTACTTTGATCTCTCAAACAAACACAACCTTCAACCTGTTTGCTTTCAAAGAGACCCCTGGCCAATGCACTTTAACTTTCAATCCAGTATTAATGTACCGACAAACCAGCAGGATCAATGTGCTTGCGACATGCTGGTTTTATAACAAATCAAAAACTAGGACTGAATATTTATTAGTCGGTTTAATTTAACTTCGGCTACTTTGTTGTCGTCTTTCTTCCAGACTTGCATGCTCTTTAATCTTTCTTATCCGAACTACCTTTTGCTGCACTTTAGCTGTCTGAGGCTCGCTGCTGAGAGTCAGGCCTCATGTGTATATCCACACAGGCAAGGAGCGTGGTTCTATTGTTACCAGAGTGGGGTAAACTGCCCAGGGAGTAGAAAGACTCCTTTGTTTCTTCTCTAGACAAGAGACGTGGGTGTGCCATCACTTGAAACACTCCTTGTCTAGGCTGCGCACCCAACAGACCCTAATAAAGCTCTCGGGTTTTGTATTACACCCAATCAACATACCACGAGGGTGTGCTTCAGACACACTTGTGTGGACCAGAGGACGGCGGATGAGTCTGGGTTACCGTTTCCACTTTAAAAAGGCATATTCCACTCAAATTAATCCTTTCATCTGTGTTTTGCATCAGCGCTCCGTGAATGCAGAGTGAGTTTACATCTTAGGGAGCGTGTAAGCTACACGGCCTACATGCAGTACACCTCCTATGGTGAATACTATAGCTGCGTTTAGTGGAAGAGAAGTATGACAACGGTTTTGTGGTAGAGGAGTTGTCGGCCTGTACCAGTTTGTTAATGTACTTTCATGTAAAGTACAGATGTGTTTTTAGACTTCGAGTGTGCCATTGAGAATTGCTGGTATTCATGACTGTATGCAAGGATGGGATACACATCAATCAGGATAAACACACACACTCTTGCTGGTTTAGGAAGACAGACATAGATCTCTGTGGACGTGCAGCATTTTTTAAATCACTGCCATGTGACAGGCAGGGCTAGGGCAGCAGATTTGTGACATGCGTTATGTCACAGAGAGATGCTTTCTAATGAGGACGGATGTGATCGCGCTTTGGATCAAATGGAAATATACAAGACTAATGAAGTTTGACATCGGCAGAATCAAATCTGTGTGGTTATTTTTCTCGTTTACAGGAAACGAGACAAAGTGTCCTTAAAATCCCCCTCTTTTCAGCTTTATCCACAATATATTTGTCCACTAACTTCAACTGATTCACTGCGTACTACGAGAATTTCGGTCTTCACTGTACTGTAAAACTATCAAATACCCGAGGAGTGTTAAATGTCATGTTTTAATCTGTTCCTCAAACAAAGAACAAGTGCTTAACAGGTTTTAAGAATTACCTAAAAAAAAAAGTACATCATTCTGCAGAAGCAGAGACCAAAGTCTCTGCACAGTGGCTGTAACAGACCATAATGCGGCGCAGCTATATAAAATACATGGTGTATACTTCAGGAAGGAGCACGGTACACGGAACACTTATACCCATGTTTAAATGAATGCAGTGAGCTCACAACCCATCTCTAGGACTCAACAGTCATTCTGGGAAATGTGGCCAAATGTAACTTTAAGTAGAAGTAGATGAGGTGGGTTTAGGGAAAGTGGTACACCATGAAACATCAACTTCATCCTACACCTCCCAAAATAACTCCTAAAAAGCACAAACATTTTAAAATTGCAGATAAATTACATAGCGTGGGTGTACCTGAGACTTTGGTCTAAGACGGCTCTTGGCTGCAAAAAGGATGCAGGTTTGAATGCTCTCATTCAAATTGATGTAAAGGCCCACATTTTTGCTAGGAGGGGCCCATAGCAGGTTAATACAGCCATGAGTTGAACCTAAAATGACACCCCCAAGTGATTCATTTACTCGGTGCTTGCATTGTCAGACAAGAGGCGTGAAGCCACAAACAATCGGCAGCAAACTGTGGAAAACGTCTCCCACCATAGTAAATACAGCTCTCACACTATCTTCGCTCTTTACGCTTTATTAGTGTGAGAGATGGAGACAGCTGGAAAACTGAGGAACTGTCGAACGGTGTTGGAACCTTTCTAAATATGAGGCTCAACAGATTAGGCATTCCTTATCCTACACATCCCATTCAAAATGTTGACAAGACATTGACGTTTTAAAGATATCCTATTGTGTTGTGATGTGTTTCGTACTTTTGACTCGGTGAGGGATTTTACAGCAGTTTTCAGATCTCAACATTGTTGTGACGCCCTCCTTTGACCTCTTCGGACTGGGTCCTCCTTTGATTGTGTAGTTCCTCCTTTGGTGTGGAGTGTAAACTCCCTCTATCACCTGTCCCCTTCTCACGGGTTCGTGGGAGACCGTCCCTACCCTCGGTCCCCCACAGTGTCATGTCATCAAGCAGAGTGGAGATGTTTTTAGACCAGAAAACATTCAAAAAAGACTCGTACTACCACAGTTCTAACCCCTCAAGCACATGTTATACTTCATAATGTTGCCAAAAGCCTCGTCTCTCTCGCAATGTCAATACATTCCCAACAGGACCTATAGTTGTTCTAGATCAAAACCTTAATAGATGGGGAAAGTATGGAAGCCCATTTCTGCTAGTATGAAAAAAAATCCTGTAAGTCATAATGAGAACCTCAAAATATTGACTTAATATCTGAATATAATGAGTTAGTATCTCAAAATAATGAGAAACCTTCTCGAAAATATGCATAAGTCTGCGTGTTGTGCGCGCTAAAGCAGCAGAAGCAAGTGGGTGAGGCGACGCTTGGCAGACCCAAATGGATACCATCACTGAAGACTTATTTAGACCTGCATTCACAAATCGCAAAATTTTAGTGGATTTGGAAGAACTGCATAATATCAAAGTAAGCATCCGGACCCTAGAGAGAAATTTACAAAAGAACCAGCTTTCGCGGAGACTAAATAAAACGGATGAATCCAAAGTGGCATCCTTCATTGACCAACAGCTACACACTGACTGACACACAGTGTGTAGCATGCAGCCACATGTATGCTTCTCTGAAAACCTCGAAGTTGGGTAAAGTCAATAATGATTCTCTATCCGTCTGCAGCTGTGGTTATTGCAATTATTCAGCCTACACTCTCCCACTGCTGCTGTCCAAAATCATGCATTAGGAAAGGCGTTTTAAAAGCATTTCCCATTGTGCATTGGTCGTAAAATTCAATCCAGAATTCTGAGAGACAGTCGCTCACAACTCCTCCATCATCATCTGGCATCTCGGTGTTCCATCTGGAAGTACAAGCAAAATTCTCTTTACTCTCTCACTGGATGGCATGGTTTGTGGTGAAACAGGCAGTGCATCATCCAATTTCTGTTGCTCATTTTCTACAGAAAGGTCTCCTATAAAAACAATGCTGCTGCTCTCAAAAACATCCTCACTCCCACACTCTGTGGAATATAGCGTAAAGTCAAACTTGTCATCACTTGTAGTGCTTCCAAGAAATATCACTTCAGGGCTGACTGTTTCAAATGCAGATGACAGGGCTGTACCAAGACGGATAGACGGATCGCTCCAAAGATGGTGCCAAACCTGCGTTGCGACTGTGTGAACTGTCATTTCTTTCCTTCTGTGTGGTCAAATGGAACCTAAGAATAAAAAATCAGTGAAGGACTCCTGTCTATTTCTCCCATCTGGAAAGAACAGGCTAATTGCTTCCTGTATCAAATCCTTTTTCTGAGCATCCTTTGAAATGTTGACTTTTCTTGTTCCCCCTCCTCGTTTGGATCGCACTTGCTTGAAAGCCTCTTTGTCATTATCATAAGGCATCCATCCTATTTCTATTTTTCTCATTGTCTCTGAGTTAGTTGGAAATGCTCTGCTTGGTTTGTGCTGCTGCCTCCTTCATCATAAGGTTTTCTTTTGGCCAGTTTTGCTTTCAGGCACTCAAAGCTTTGATTTGCGAATGTTGTTGTGGCGGTTTTCCTTCCGCCTACAAAAGCCTAACACTGCTAGGCGATCACCATATGATGGCAAATAAGTCTTTAAGTCTTCATCTGTCATCAGCTGTATGGTGCTGGCATCAATCTATACATGGACAAT